>ONZH01014236.1:0-86759 GCA_900303285.1 Rhinella marina
TAATATCTAATTGTGAGAGGTACATACCTTATGGGAATAAAAGGTTAAGGAACAAGAAAAAAACAATGTGGATAAATAGAGCTGTAAAGAAAGCAATAAATGACAAACAGAAAGCATTTAAATCACTAAAACAGGAGGGGGAGCGAGGAAGCATTGAAAAACTATAAGGAAAAAAATAGAATATGTAAAATAAAATAAAAACAGCCAAACTAGAGACCGAGAGATTAATCGCCAAAGAGAGTAAAACTAACCCTAAAATGTTCTTTAATTATATAAATGGTAAAAAGTATAAACCTGAAGGTGTCTGCCCCTTACAGAGTAATGAGGGGGGAGTTGCAGAGAGCGATGAGGAGAAAGCAAAGCTACTAAATATCTTTTTCTCCACTGTATTCACTGAGGAAAATAAACTGTCAGATGAAATGCAGTGTTAGGCCACTGAAGCACAAATAAAATAAATAAGTGACTCTGCCACTTGGCAGAGTCACTGGGGATCACTGGACCCAAACTCTGGGCAGCCGGACAATAACAATCGCTCCTGAAGTGCGAAATGATATAGGAGGCAAAATAACAAATAGTAAGGTAAACACTTACACAAACACGTACTGCGCAAAAGCGCTTGAGACTGGAGCCAGAGCTTTGGCTTCACAGACCTCCAGACGAGCAACGCCCACCGTGTACCCGTGCTCCAGGAGGGGGCTACGGCATGGCCGCAAGCGTGGCTTTCAAACAGTCAGAGTGATACACACACACAAAAGACAGACAGTGAAGCAGGTACGTGGAACCACGCATCAGTGCAAGAAAGCACACAAATACTCAATAAACCATTCAGTGTCAATTAGCAAATGGACCGGACCATATAGCAGTCGCACATGAACAACAAGGCACCAGCCCTGCCCAGCAGAAGCTCAGGCTTTAAATAGCAGTGAGCTAATTGGCAGAGGCGTGGTTACTGACATACTTCCTGTGAACGCCTGGCGGAAGTGACCTCACCAAAGGTCTCAAGGGCAGGGCGTGGTGCCTGACATACCTCCTGTGAACGCCTGGCGGAAGTGACATCACCAGAGGTCTCAAGGAGCTGGCGCATGACCACTTCCTGTGCCGGACCTTGTTCACTGCAGTAGGACTGTGGGCGCAAGGATATTGTACCCCTTCACCAACACCCGCAGCCCGGGAGAGCAAGCGACCGCGTGCACGACGTCGATGCACGCGCCTTACATGCAGAATATAAAAGTAAATTCCCCATTAAAAATGCCCTGTCTGACCCAGGAAGAAGTAGAGCTGCGTCTTAAAAAGATTAAAATAGACAAATCGCCTGGACCGGATGGCATACACCCCCGTATCCTAAGAGTCATCGCCAGACCCTTATTTCTGATATTTAAGGACTCTATACTGACAGGGAGTGTTCCACAGGATTGGCACATAGCAAATGTGGTGCCAATATTCAAAAAAGGTCCAAAAACAGAGCCCGGGAACTATAGGCCGGTAAGTTTAACATCTGTCGTGGGTAAACTGTTTGAGGGTTTTCTAAGAGATGCTATCTTGGAGTACCTCAATGAAAATAAGCAAATTACTCCATATCAGCATAGCTTCATGAGGGATCGGTTATGTCAAACCAATTTAATCAGTTTCTATGAGGAGGTAAGTTCTAGACTGGACCGCGGCGAATCAATGGATGTCGTATATCTGGACTTCTCCAAAGCATTTTATACTGTACCACATAAAAGGTTAGTATTAGAGTTGAGCGAATCCTAAAAGATTCGGGGATTCGGAATTCGGCCCGAATTTTTCGCGGGATTCGTGGGTTCGGGCCGAATCACTAATCCCATTAAAGTCTATGGGAGACCCGAATATTTTTGCAGGGGCCAAAGGTTCTGCACAGTCAAGTTTGCCCCAACATCTGAAAACCTCAGAAAATGATGGAAACACCTTGGAAATGCATAGGAAACACCAGGGGCAGCATGTAGGGATGCCTCTGAGGCTCCCTAATTGCACCATTTTTTCAAAATCTGGCCAATAGTCTGGTGATGACCCCAAGGCAATTTTCAGGGACATGGTAATGGTGACCCACTTAAAAATGCTGCCTGACAACCTGGCAGTGAACCCCTGATTGTTTGTCTTTCAATAAGATTGCAGTGTAAAGCATGGTGGTGAGCCTCAGTAATAAGATTGCAGTGTAAAGCATGGTGGTGAGCCTCAGTATGACTTTTTAGATGGAGATTGCATGTGGTCACGTACTCCCTGGAACCCCATAGTCACCCCTTCTCTGATGTGCTACCCCAGAACATTCTCTGCCCCAATTCGCAAGACCTTTTGCAGTCTCCGTGTGCTGACAGTGGGGATTTACCAGTGTTGTCTGAGGAGGTGGTGGACAATGGCGAGACACAGGTGTCGGGGGGTGAGGTAGTTGTATGGGAAGCAAGTTACAGTGGGGACTCCTTGGGGGGACTTTCTCATGATGGGACAGATTCAATTGTGTTTAGAAAGGCTGATGGGCTTCCGTCAGCACTGTGTGTATAGAACCCCATGGCCTTTCATAAAAAATTTGGTTACAAAGCCACATGACTCTTGAAAAATTGTTTTTAGAAAGCCGGATGACTTTCCTGAAAAATTGTTAGTAGAAAGACGGATGACTTTCCTGAAAAATTGTTAGTAGGAAGCCGGATGACTTTCCTGAAAAATTGTTGCATATGCAACTCAGATGAAGAGGAGGAGGAGGAAAGCAAGCAATTTAGGAGGTAGCCTGAGGTGGGGATGAGAACTGGGGGGGATATCCATGACCTGTTCATCTTGATGAACGTGAGGATGTCGGCGTTGTCGGTGGACAGGCGCACCACCACGATTCCCACCTCTCCCTCCACGACCACCTCTTCCACCTCTCCCAGCTCTTCCCCCTCTCCCCCTTACCCTGGGGTTCTCCATGTGCACAGTAGCAGTATTATATTATTATAATTGTAAAGGATCAATACGGTATCTATAGACTCTGAGGTATATAGCAGGCTGATGAAATGTATTCACTAGTCACTGCAACGTGTATTACGGATCAGTGAAATTAAACGGACAATGTAGATAGATATGCAGGTACGATTATTTTCAGACCTATCCAAAAAAAGATGTACGCAGTTTGCGCAAATAAAACGGGAATCCACAGATCAATACGGAATCTATAGACTCTGAGGTATATAGCAGGCTGATGAAATGTATTCACTAGTCACTGCAACGTGTATTATAGATCAGTGAAATTAAACGGACAATGTAGATAGATATGCAGGTACGATTATTTTCAGACCTATCCAAAAAAAGATGTACGCAGTTTGCGCAAATAAAACGGGAATCCACAGATCAGTACGGTATCTATAGACTCTGAGGTATATAGCAGGCTGATGAAATGTATTCACTAGTCACTGCAACGTGTATTACGGATCAGTGAAATTAAACGGACAATGTAGATAGATATGCAGGTACGATTATTTTCAGACCTATCCAAAAAAAGATGTACGCAGTTTGCGCAAATAAAACGGGAATCCACAGATCAATATGGTATCTATAGACTCTGAGGTATATAGCACGCTGATGAAATGTATTCACTAGTCACTGCACAGTCATGCACAGGAATATATCTGTCAATCAATTGGTTTTTAAAAGACTATTGTGGCTTCCTATTCCTACACAGAATACAGGCTTACAGTATATACTGTATACTGTTTTTCAGAGTATAAATAGTCTTTAAAAAGACTGTTGAGGCTTCCTATCCTAACTCCTAACTGCTTGCTGCACACACTACATGAGCTAACACTGTCTCTGTCTGTCTCTTCTCCTTCCCAAAAGCACAATGAGGCTGATGCTGCAGGTCCCTTCCTTATGTAAATTTAGGTCACATGTCACTGCCAGCCAATCACTGCTGGGGAGGTATAGGGGATGTTACATCACAGCAGGCGTTCCCACAGGCTTCCCTTTGATGCTGATTGGCTGAAAAAAACGGGCATTTCAAACTGGCAGTGACGCACGAATCATCACGAGTCCGCGCTGGCTCAGGATGCCGAGCCAAGCCAAGCCAAAGCGGGCAATATTCGCGCGAATCCCGAATATTGCCGCTTCGGCTCGCTCATCACTAGTTAGTATATAAAATGAGAATGCTTGGCCTGGGAGAAAATGTCTGTATGTGGGTAAGTAACTGGCTCAGTGATAGAAAACAGAGGGTGGTTATTAACGGCACATATTCAGATTGGGTCACTGTCACTAGTGGGGTACCACAGGGGTCAGTATTGGGCCCTATTCTCTTCAATATATTTATTAATGATCTTGTAGAAGGCTTGCACAGTAAAATATCAATTTTTGTAGATGATACTAAACTGTGTAAAGTAATTAACACAGAAGAGGACAGTACACTGCTACAGATGGATCTGGATAGACTGGAGGCTTGGGCAGAGAAGTGGCAGATGAGGTTTAACACTGACAAATGTAAGGTTATGCATATGGGAAGGAATAATGCAAGTCACCAGTACATACTAAATGTTAAAATGTTGGGTAACTCTGACATGGAAAAGGACCTAGGAATTTTAGTGAACAGCAAACTAAGCTGTAGAAACCAGTGTTAGACAGCTGCTGCCAAGGCCAATAAGATAATGGGTTGCATCAAAAGAGGCATAGATGCCCATGATGAGAACATAGTCCTGCCACTTTACAAATCACTAGTCAGACCACACATGGAGTACTGTGTACATTTCTGGGCTCCTGTGAACAAGGCAGACATAGCAGAGCTGGAGAGGGTTCAGAGGAGGACAACTAAAGTAATAACTGGAATGGGTGTGTTAAGGGAATTACTTTTTTATCCCTTACTTCAATTGATTGTCTCTGTCCAAATTAGATTTGAGTGTATGCGTCGACGCTAAGAACTCCAGACCACACAGAATGTTGCTGGTTTGAAATCCTATACACTTCTCTTTATTTTCAGGAAGCACTGTCTCATTTTAATTCTCTGATTTAGGAGTGGTTATCAAATCACATGTATCTCCATACCATATTATAATTGGATGTCCAGAGTATATAACCTTTTTTGGACATGGAGCATAAATTTATGAAATCACAAAACAGGACATATGTATACAATAGGTTTCTTTTGCATCTGCGCAGTCTTATTCAGGCATTGGCTAACTAAAATTCTCTTTGTCATTCAAAACAGGAACTAGGTGCTTCTGTCTGAAGGCCTATCTTGCGTAAGTTGTTCCAAGCTAAATGCAGTCTTGTTACGTTATCTGGATAAGATGATTGTTAAATTCATAACATAAGATGTAACAGATAAGATGTAACAGATTTCTATGTTTTTTCTTATTGCTCACCTTCACAGGTAGACTACAGTGCCCAGAAAGATTATCAAAATTAGGCTTATTCACTTTAGAAAAAGGAGGACTGAGGGGAGATCTAATAACTATGTATAACTATATCAGGGGTCAGTACAGAGATCTCTCCCATGATCTATTTATCCCCAGGACTGTGACTGTGATGAGGGGACATCCTCTGCGTCTGGAGGAAAGAAGGTTTGTACACAAAAATAGAAGAGGATTCTTTACGGTAAGAGCAGTGAGACTATGGAACTCTCTGCCTGAGGAGGTGGTGATGGTAAGTTCACTAAAAGAGTTCAAGAGAGGCCTGGATGTATTTCTGGAGTGTAATAATATTACAGGTTATAGTTACTAGAGAGGGGTCGTTGATCCAGGGAGTAATTCTGATTGCCTGATTGGAGTCAGGAAGGAATTTTTTCCCCTAAAGTGGGGAAAATTGGCTTCTACCTCACAGGGTTTTTTTTTGCCTTCCTCTGGATCAACTTGTAGGAAAACAGGCCGAACTGAATGGACTGATGTCTTTTTTTCGGCCTTATAAACTATGTTACTATGTTACTTTTATGATTCAAAATATTTCTGTCATTTATTGGAAACCTTTATTTTTTACTTCATGGGGATAATATCTGGTCATATGATGCCCGGCTCTGAAAACTATTCACCGTGGAGACCCATCTCAGCCATTAGTCCAGAGGAGCCATTATTTTGTTAAATAGAAATAATCTTTTTTTTTTTTTTTTAATATCTCAACCACTTTTATTTTATCTACAGGAGGGATAGCTGTACCAGTTACCAAGGCCCCTGTTTATGCTATTACTACTGACTCTCCCTTTATGAATAGAGGGTAATTAAGTGACTGAACTTAGCTCCAATTAAAGGTATTGCCCAACCAGGGATGCACCTAGCCTTTCTGCTGCCTGAGGTGAAAACTGAAACTGCACGCCAAGCCCCAATTGCCAATTTCTTAACCTAACCCCTTCCCTTCAGCCCATGGCCCTTCATCTTCCCCCGTCTCGTGCCCCTACCTGGTGCTGCCTGAGGCGATCGCCTCACCTGGCCTCATTGGTGGTGCACTTCTGTGCCCAATGACAACTTTTTATAATAAAGTATGAAAGGTGGGGACTTTACCACTGGGACCTCACCATTTTGAGTGTGTAGGCATTACTTTAGTCGGATTCATTATGATGCCATAGCTACAGCGATCCCAGTGATGTTGCAGACATAACATATAGTGCTTGTTACAGTTCAGGAATTGCATCTATTTGTGTCCGTTTTCCAGCAAGCACCTTTTGTACATTGAGAAGGTGGATGCACACAGGTGAGGATAGATCATTTGGAGTCTAGATATGTGTAAAATGGCCTAATTGGCTGTCACTGTTCTCGTGTATTAGCTTCTTATTATTTTGAGAGTCCTTTGCTACAAGAGCACAGAAAACCCTGACTTCTGTATCAGTTGTGGAGTGAACCAGCTCAACCTGGCTTCACTGAACTGGAAACATTGGGAAGATTTGTTATTTTAACTTCATTCCTCTAGGGTTAAACAGCAGACAGCGCAGAGAGCAGGGAGTCCAGTCGCTTGTCGCCAGTCTGTCATACCAGTGTGACTAGTTCACTTTCTAGCAGCAATGGCCTGGAAGATTCAGACATGTCTCCCCTGTATTCTAATGCTTAGGGAGTAGTTACAAGCTAATTTTGCTATCCTCTCCGCTGATAGCGGTACCTCTGATCCAGCCAGTGCAGGCAGCAGAGGATTAGAGGTCAAATAGCTGTAACATGAAAATCTATATTCCACCTTTTATGCCCTTTACTTCATGTACATACGATTAGGATGCCAAGCTGGAAATTTTTTAATATAAAATAAAATACATTTTTATATGAAATAGATGGTTACCAGGATTTTTGCAACTATCTATACTACATATATTTGCCTAGCAAGAGCTAGGGTGATGTCATTGATGGGATGTTTTGGATACAAAAGCTGCAGTTTTTGTGTTAGTTTTTCAAGCAATTTTTTGTGCCAAATCCAGAAGTGGATTAAAAAAGAATGGGAAATATGAAGGACAGATTTATACACCTCCATCATGCGTTGTGTAATGCCACCCTAAAAAGTAAGTTCATCTTAGCATAAAATCCATCAGTGTTCATGTAGAGGACAGCAGGGAAAAGACGAAGCAGGCTGTTTTTTTCATGATATGATACCTACGTATTTTTTTTTTTTTTATAATGGATCACATAATAAAGGACAGAAAAATCGAAAAATTGAAAAAAGAAGAGAAGAATTTAGAAAGCCTTCAGAGTAGTATTGTACTTTTTCTTCCCCACATTTTGTTATGCTGCGGCCTTGTGCTCAATTAAAAAAAAAATCAAGTTTTCCCCCATCATAACTTATTAAAAAGGAAGAATTAAAATTTCGCATGGACTTAAATTTTCAGACCCTTTGCTATGAAACTTGAACTTTAGCTCTTGGGCTTCCCAATTCTCTTAATCATGTTTGAGATATTTCTGCAGCTTGATTGGACTCCACGTGTGGATTTGAAATGTCACTCCGTCTATATGAGGTCTCACAGCTGACAATACATATTGGAGCATATTATTGTTTTCAGACGGCTGATCGTGGTGTTTAATCAAGTTCTGCAAACAATGATTCAGTGTAGGGAAGAGCGATGGTATAATGATAGCTCCTCCCTATACTGAGGAGGAGATTGTTGTAAGTAATAGCATTGGTTTCCTCCGCTAGTGAGCAGGTGATTGCCAGGAAGGAACACAACTGGTTAGTAATCAAGGGAAGAAGTTCCTTGGTTAGAGAGGTGACCAAGAAACCAATGGTCACTTTGGCTGAGCACCAAAGATCCTGTGTCACATGTAAGAAACTTCCAGAAGATCAACCATGACTCCAGCACTCAACTAATCTGGGCTTTATGGCAGAGTGGCCTCAGTAAAAGACACATGAAAGCCCACCTGAAGGTTACAAAAAAGCACCTAAAGGACTCGCATTATGTAAGAAACAAGATTCTCACCTGATGAAACCATTATTAAACTTTTTGGGCTCAATTCTAAGCATCATATCTGGGGCAAACCTGACAATGCTCATCACCTGCCCAATACCATCCTTACAGTGAAGCATGGTGGTGGTAGCATCATGCTGTTGTGGTGTTTTCCAGTGACTGGGACAGGGTTCACCTTTCAACACGATAATGACCCTGAGAGCACAGCCAAGACAACACAGGATTGGCTTAGGGAAAACTCTGAATGTCCTTGTGTGGCCCAACTAAAGATCTGACTTGAACCCAATCAAACATCTCTTGAGACATCTGAATTTTATGATCTGTGAATGTGGATCCACTGTCCCAACCACCCAGGAGTGGTAGGCTGCTGAACCAAGAACCAAGCTGAAGTCAAAGTCCTGGAAAGCAACTGTCAGTATATCGACAGCTAGACAGGACATGTGTTGATCAGGCCGAGTGAGAGAGACAAGCAGGTATTTATAGGGGAGCTGATGAGCTATTTAATCAGCAGCTGGACAGCAACACACAGAGCAAAGAAAGAAAGGGTGTAAAGCTTGGGCTACATGGTGACATTTGCTGCATGACTTCTTGTTGCAAAAAAGTTAAGCAACATTTTTTATAATGATAGTCAATGGTATCGCAATGCTGCATCTATGACACGACAGTCGCAAAAGATCTATCAGTTGGATTTTTGTGCATCACAGTGCTCAGTGCGACACCACTGACTATCATTACAAAAAATGTTGCGCAACATGTGCGACATGAATGTCGCGTGACACATATCGCAATGTAGTTGTACCCTTTTTGTCGCGCAACACATGTTGCCGTGTAGCCCTAGCCTAACTCCTGTAGCTGTATGAAAAATGAATATTTTTATTGCCATTTTTTAAAATTTTATA
This sequence comes from Rhinella marina, assembly GCA_900303285.1. Lineage (NCBI taxonomy): Eukaryota > Metazoa > Chordata > Amphibia > Anura > Bufonidae > Rhinella > Rhinella marina. Next base: position 9,241 of record ONZH01014236.1, read on the forward strand.
AATGTTTTATTTGTTTTACTTTTTTAAGCAATTAGGTGGACTATAACAGGCAATCGTTTGATTGGTTCTAAAATACAATGGACTATCCCTATAGTGCAATGCATTTTAGTGTCAGTGCTATATTAACATTTACCAACAGGCTGCACCAGAGAGGTTCAGCTTGCTGGGGAACACCCAAGGCAGGCTTGGGGCCTACACCAGGTCCCAGCCAGCCTATACACACATCGGCACCCCGTGATCGCATTTACAGGGTGCCAGTGGGAGACAGAGGGATTCTGCTTCCTCTATCGCCACTTACATGCTGCGGACTTAGTGACCACCATAAAAATGCATATTGGTGGTCACTAAGGGGTTAAAACTTTCCAAATGCAGTGTATATACTGTGGTGTCCTGGTAACCAATGAAACTGTGCATGACAAATGTAATGACGCTAGGTGCTCACATGTCTGCATAACTGGACGTCAACCAACATCAGTAAACTTTCCCAGATACTAACAGAATCTTAGTACTCAAATACTCCCAGGGGTGTTGGGGTGCACTAACAATTAGGCCAGGTGAGGCGATTGTCTCAGGCAGTACCAGGTAGGGCAAGATGGGGGCAGCAGAAGGGCCATGGGCAATGAGCGCTTTCCTTGTGGAAATGCTCATCTGTACATATTCAACTTCATCGCTGTACTCAGGCCAACAATACAGTTGATTGCTGCGAGGGGGCACGGAAGCGATGTCTCCCTGGCCCACTGTTTCCTCTAATAGGCTTTAGTCCTAGTTCCTGTAACCTATCAGAAGTTGGTGTCATCATTATCACTCTGCTTGAGCCGGGCTGCGTATAGCTCAAGGCACAGACTTAAAGAGGTCTGTGTATTGCACTGCATCTCTCACAGCAGAATGGTGGTAGGTATTTGAGTTTATTATTTTTATTTGGCAGCATGCTGTTGGGTCCCAATGGGGTGGAGGTCATTATTTTGTAACTGGAGAAAAGCACTATGGGGACTTTGCGACTGTAAAGCAAGCATTTTTCGTACTGGCACACATTATAAGGGGGCCACTATGGGGACATCCATTCTACTGCGGGCACTAAAAGGTTTTTTTTTGTACTGAAACACGTTATAAGGGAGCATTTTTTGTACTGGCACATAAGGGGGCTTTTTTTGTACTTAGCGCACATTTTAAGGGAGCATTGTTGTGCTGGCACACATTCTAAGGTAACCACTATGGGGACATTTGTTCTACAGAGGGCACTAAAAGTTTTTTTTGTAGTGGCACACGTTATAAGTGAGAATTTTTTGTATTGGCAAACATAAGGGGGTATTTTGTACTGTCACACATTATAAGGGAGCATTTTTGTACAGGCACACATTGCAAGGGGGAATTATTTTACTGCAAAACATTATAAGGGGTCATTTTAGTACTGGCACACATTATAAGGGGGTATTTTATGTACAGACACACATTATAGCAGGAATTATTACTTCTGGGGGCAAAATGAGCGACATTATTACTATTGGGTGCACTGTGGCAGATTATTACTTTTGGTGGGACTTTTGGGATGGCTGTTACATTGGGAGGCACCCTGGCACAGTACCAGCTTAGCACAATTATTTTTGGAGGACACTATGTGTATGGCACCATAAGTTTCAGGGACACTATTTGGTGTACACAGTTATTTTTTTGGGCACGGTGTGTCAATAATTATTGAAAGCGAACTACCTGTGTGGTAATAGTATTTTCAGGAAGATTATCTGTTTCTGCAGTATAGTATTGGGAAGCACAGTGGGCTCAGTATTAGAGTTGGCAGGATGAGGTGTTCAGAAGGTGAGTAGTAGGAAATGTGTTTGTCAAACTCTGCAGAGAGAAGAGATGGCTGAAAGAAATCATCATGGCAGTCTGGTCTGAATGGAGAAAATAATGAATGAGAACATCTACATCTGAGGAGAGGTCACTGGATGTAAGAGGTATATAGCGCTGTATTACCCCGTATGTTTTGTAGCTCTGTACAGTAGGGCTGGAGGGACGGGGTTAGGTTAAGAGAATGTATTGGGGAGGTCGGGGGTGCCATTTCAGTTTTCACCTCAGGCAGCAGAAAGGCTAGGTGCACCCCTGCCAGGACTTACAGTAGGGCTGAATTGTACAACTGTATGGTTGCAAGAATATTGTTATGAAGCAATTATGGAGGTAATAAATATAAAGAATTATCCAACAAAAAGAGAACAGCATGGATCGTACCTCCGCATGCTGTGCATCGATCTATCATTGCGTCATCAGCACAATTAACATCGCTTCTCAGCTTACTGTAATTAATAGTATACAGCCCCATAATATACATAATGTACACAAGGTATATATATGTGTATGTTATGATCAAAAAGCTTAAGCCAATCCACCACATTAAACTTGCCTCTACGAGTGGGTACCTGCTCTAATTTGGCAGGACACCATGTGGTGACCACCAATGCCACAGCACCGCAGTAGCAGACAGCATCACCCAGCCCCCTTGGCCTGGGCCATACTAACCCACAGGCACAGCATCATGGAAACAATGGCAACCATGCAGTACTGGACCATGTGCATGTGAACAGATGTCAAAAGCTCAAATTTCCATGTGCTCTCAGGAACTCTAACTGAGAACTGGTAGGAATTTATTAACCCCTATGCAGTCTCCTGCCTATTAAAAACATCTGGTCCGAACAGGAGGAGTGCTGATACCATGAGAGAAAGGAGAGCATTAACGAAATATCCAATAAGAAGAGAAAAGCATGGATGGGACTTCCACATGCTATGTAATAATCTATCATTGCTTCTCAGCACAATTAACATAGCTTCTTGGTGTACTAGATAGTTTACAACCCCATAATCTACATACTACTGCACATACAGTGCATATATAACATATATAAATCACTTGTGTACAGTATATAGATTATGGGGCTGTATACTATTAAAGGGCTAGTCCGCTTTTGTAATACTGATAACCTATTCTCAGGATAAGTAATCAATATCAGATCCATGGGGGCCTGACTGCCGGCACCTCTGCAGGTGTTTGAAGAGAACGCAGTGCTGATGCGAGCGCAGCCTTCTCTTCACTGTTTAACTGCTTGCTCGTGAGCAGGTGTAATTACAACTCCGCCATCCCATTAATTTGAATGGGATGGCTCCTTATCCAAGTGAACCCCTTTAATTATACTGAGAAGCGATGTTAATTGCGCTGAGAAGCAATTAGAGATTTATGCCTACCCTGTCCATGCTTTTCTTATTTTGTTAAATATAAAGAAGTAAATTCACAAAGACAGGAACCCAATGATGATGGCAAAGAGGTGGCAGCACAAAGAGATGAAGGAAATGGCAGTCAGGAAATGGAGTAGACAGAAGATGGCAATAGTATAAAGATAGAAAATGGATGAATAACGGTGAATAGAAATAAATGACACTGACAGAAAATGACTCTAATCTGCAATAATGACCTCAGGTAGATACTGAAGGATCTGTGACTCAGAGACAACAGTCAATTAACAGAATCCACAGAAAGCAACAAACGGCAATGCTAGCAGCAATGAAGGGGCTAGAAGGAGTTGCAGGTACCAAGCTACACAGACATGACAAAAATCTAACATGTCTAAATCTAACACAAACATATAAAGGAAAGTTAAACAAACAAAAACTCTTCCCTAAGTTAAAGGGATTCTGTCATCAGGATTTGGCCTATAAAGGTAATCACACTATCGGATTCTGCTCAGTGTGTTGAATGCAAAAACGTTATTCTTATTCTTCCTATGGATGAATTTCATGTTAAAAAACCTTTATTTAGGTTATGCAACTTACTTACATAAGGAGCCCAAGGGGATGTGCCCAGCGCCATTGGAGCCCGGCCACGCCGCTACTGTTGGAGCCCAGGACCGCCCACCTCATTATTATTCACTGCACAGCTTCATGCAGACTTGCTCCGTCACCATCGTAATCCCGCGCAGGCGCAGTACCTAAAGCGGTGTGCGCCTGTGCGGTCTACTGGCATCGGCCTCTCCGAAGTTACTGCGCCTGCGCGGGATTACGATGGTGACAGAGCAAGTCTGCATGAAGCTGTGCAGTGAATAATAATGAGGTGGGCGGTCCTGGGCTCCAACAGTAGCGGCGTGGCCGGGCTCCAATGGCGCTGGGCACATCCCCTTGGGCTCCTTATGTAAGTAAGTTGCATAACTTAATAAAGGTTTTTTAACATGAAATTCATCCATAGGAAGAATAAGAATAACGTTTTTGCATTCAACACACTGAGCAGAATCCGATAGTGTGATTACCTTTATAGGCCAAATCCTGGTGACAGAATCCCTTTAAGGCAGGTTCACATCAACGTCATGAATTCCATTATTGCTTTCCGTCATAACGGAATTCATAAGACGGAACTCAAAACAGAAACCTTTAGAGTCTGTCGACAGAACTTTCTTTTTCCGTCCCGCATAACAGAAACCATATGGATCCGTTATGCTTGCCCATAGAACTCAATTATGACGAATCAAAACGGAATGCCTCTAAAGGTTTCTGTTTTGAGTACCATCTTACAAATTCCATTGTTTTCTGTTATAACCATGTTATAATGAAAAGCAATAACGGAATTCCTAACATTAATGTGAATTCATAATATTCATAAAACTGAGTTACAGTCACAAAAGTGTCTGCAGCAAATAATCCAATATCTTGTAAGCTAAAAGGAGTGCTAAAGAGTGCTCCTCAGAACTGTAAAGTTCTTTGTCTTCTTGTGAAATTGACACTAATGTGTTTGTATGTAAGAGATGCTGCAAAATATTGTATGAAACATGTTTACATGTATTAATAATTGTACACCTTTAAAGGGAACCTGTCATCAACTTTATGCTGACCTCACTGAGGGCAGCATAAAATAGTGACAGAAATGCTGATTTCAGCGGTGTGTCACTCATGAGCTAACTGTAAGCCGTTGCAGAGAACCAGCATCATAATCATTGCAGCTCAGGCCTTGAAAAGAGTCAAATCTACCTGAGAAGAGTCATGGTTATTCATTATCTCCTGCTCTCTCGCCCATCTGCTGATGGTTGGCAGTTCTCTCCTAGAGAGAAAGGGAGAAAATTAGGTAGAAGACTGTCAATCATCAGCAGGTGGGCAGGGAGAGCAGGAATTCATGAATAACCATGACTCTTCTCAGGTGGCCGTGACTCTTTTCCAGGCCTGGGATGCAATGTTTGTGATGTTGGTTCTCGGCAACCACTTACTTTTAACTTATAAATGACAGACCGCTGAAATCTACTCACCTGTCTGTACTTTATTCTGCCGTTAGTATGGTCAGCAAAAAGTTGATGACAGGTTCCCTTTAAGTGATCATACCAACTATTGGCCAGTATGGATGGGAACAACCTAATGACCCAGTTGTTTGTAAAGTCGAACATTTGTTCACACATAAGAAAAATCAATGTAATCACATAGTAATTAAAGCCTAACAGGCATTCTGAGAAGCATTTGGGGTTGTCATAAAAATGCTGGCTAGACTTCTGTCGCAGACTTTCCTTTCAATGCTTCAGCTATGTTTCTTAATCCTCTTGGTAACATCCACAATGAGTGTTCAGGTGGGGCCTCGTAGGAATGCTAGGTAGCATTTAAAGGGGTTGTCCCATGAAAAATATTCTACAGTTTTCAAACCAGCACCTGGATCTGAATACATTTGTAATCGCATGTGATTAAATATTTTGTATAGCTAATGAGTTATTCAATAAAATGTATCTGTATAGTGCCACTTAATTTCTTATTTCTTTGACCTGCTCACTGAGATGGCCGCACATGCTCAATTTCATCCTTCAACTGCCTCCTGAGCTGTGATAGGGAGAGCTGAGACACGCCCCCTGAGCTGCAGCAGAAAAGACACGCCTCTTGAGCTGTCAGCTTGATATAAATCTAGCAGAGCAATGAAAGGGGAGATCTCTGGATCCATGTGAGGTACAGGGCTGGTTCTAGCTTGGTTAGAAAGAGATTGTCATGTATGTGATGTCTGATTTTCATTTTTTACATTAGTCATGGGATAACCCCTTTAACTAAATTAGTCTCATACTAACCTGGTTGTTTTGTTTCCTTGTATTTGAACTTTGTTGTGACTTGACTTCCCTAACTATTCTTCACATTCTACAGTGTACTGCATCCTGATCTTATTTGTCCACCGTGTCCTGACACTTGGCATGTTTGATTGTGCTCATGCCTGTGACATGGTAGTGCAGTTCTGCCTGACCTTTATTACTAATCAGTCGCCTTTTTGATTACACCCTGTGTAGTCCAGCTTAATGTTTTGTCCAACCTGGAATATTCAGTTTCTGTTGTCCATATCAATCATACTACTAACCTATTCCTGTTGTTTTAAGATCTACTTCTGCTAGATGTTATCCAGAGAATTAAACACTAGACAAACTTAGGGCCCCTGGAGTCAGCTGGTATCTTGACCCTAACAAGGGATATTTTCCCTCTGTAATTCCAGTGGTCCATGTCTGGTAGCATCTGTCCTCTGTGAGCAGGCACGGCTGACAAAGTACTCACCTATCTCACTGCTCTGTAGTCCATGCTGCTCTTGGCTGTCCTTGCCTCTTTCTTCATCCTCTTTCTTCTCCCCTACATCCTTTACCAGTAAACACGCACATTACATTCTTATCCTCTACTGCTTCTGGTGCAAGTTCCCCTTGGTTTCCTTTTCCCTTTGGTTTGGTGACAAAGTGAACCGGAGAGTTTTTAAATCCCCAAAACGCATTGAAATTAAAATAATGACATACCGACAACAAGGAAGTCTGGAGTATTCACCTGAAGACAATGTCCTGACTTCAGTTTGCCCTCTGACCACTTCTTTGCCTGTCCCCCTGGTATCAGACACTGTTGTCTCTTTACCTGCATGGGTCAGTTTCCTCTGAATGGAGAATACTACAGGTAGTGGCCTGATGGCCCCTGAAGTGAAGTCTACATCCATGAATGGGTGTGAAAGGATGAATACCAGGTGGCACCCTTGATAATACCCTTAAGTGTAGTTCCAAGTCAGATCTCTCCAGTAGCACAGTGGATCCACACTTTCTGCTTTACACCCTGCTCTCCAACCACTGCCAAACACCCTGCTTTCCAATACCAACCATTGCTGAGGAAACTGCAGCACATTCCCAATTCACTTGATTGAGGTTGTGTTGCAGTTCCTTTTGCATCAGGTGGCCATGAGCACCACTGTCCAGGAGAAATGCTGAAGGGACCTCAGTCCCATTGTTACCTGGGGTCCTACATGTCACAGTCTTAACGATCATAATGTTCTAGTATATCCTAGAAATATCCTATAACATTACAAGATGGGAGTACTGGTTTAAAACTGCATTGCATGGGGTGCGGTCAGTCTGTATCAAATGCACGTTTGTCCACGTATAACTCATCTTTGCAAATATAAGATGTTGGAGCTGACTCACCTTAAAGAAGAGTGACGATCCTCTGAAGTATTGAGTGGCCACTCCAACACGGTTTCTGAAGAGTATGTGCTAGTCCTCATTTATGCAAATAACTTTAAAGTGGTTGTCTTACTTCAGAAAATGGCATTTATTATGTTGAGAAAGTAGACGCTTACTAATTCATAAATCCATATTGCTTCCTTTGCAGGCTTAATTCAGCTTTCCATCATGTTATAAACTGCTCATTTCCATGGTTACGACCACCCTGCAATCCATCAGTGGTGGCCGGGCTTGCACACTATATGGATAATCACAATACAGGGTGGGCTATTTATATGGATACACCTAAATAAAATGGGGATGGTGATATTAACTTCCTGTTTGTGGCACATTAGCATATGGGAGGGGGAAAACTTTTCAAGATGGGTGGTGACCGTGGCGGCCATTTTGAAGTCAGCCATTTTGGATCCAACTTTAGTTTTTTCAATGGGAAGAGGGTCATGTGACACATCAAACTTATTGAGAATTTCACAAGAAAAACAATGGTGTGCTTGGTTTTAACGTTACTTTATTCTTTCATGAGTTATTTACAAGTTTATGACCACTTATAAAATGTGTTTAAAGTGCTGCCCATTGTGTTGGATTGTCAATGCAACCCTCTTCTCCCACTCTTCACACACTGATAGCAACACCACAGAAGAAATGCTAGCACAGGCTTCCAGTATCCATAGTTTCAGGTGCTGCCCATCTCGTATCTTCACAGCATAGACAATTGCCTTCAGATGACCCCAAAGATAAAAGTCTAAGGGGGTCAGATCGGGAGACCTTGGGGGCCATTCAACTGGCCCACGACGACCAATCCACTTTCCAGGAGACTGTTCATCTAGGAATGCTCGGACCTGACACCCATAATGTGGTATATGGGGTACAAAGATAGTGGGGCCATTCTTCATCAATGGAAACCTCAAGGCCACTGGATATGTGAAATTGCTACATGATGATGTCTTTCCCTCTTTATGTACTGAAGCTGGCACGTTCCCTGAGTTTTTCTAGCAAGATGGTCCACCACCACATTATGGGTGTCAGGTCCGAGCATTCCTAGATGAACAGTTTCCTGGAAAGTGGATTGGTCGTTGTGGGCCAGTTGAATGGCCCCCAAGGTCTCCCGATCTGACCCCCTTAGACTTTTATCTTTGGGGTCATCTGAAGGCAAATGCTGTGAAGATACGAGATGTGTAGCACCTGAAACTACGGATACTGGAAGCCTGTGCTAGCATTTCTTCTGCGGTGTTGCTATCAGTGTGTGAAGAGTGGGAGAAGAGGGTTGCATTGACAATCCAACACAATAGGCAGCACTTTAAACACATTTTATAAGTGGTCAGAAACTTGTAAATAGCTCATGAAAGAATAAAGTTATGTTAAAACCAAAAGCACACCATTGTTTTATTTGTGAAATTCTCAATAAAGTTTGATGTGTCACATGACCCTCTTACCATTGAAAAAACTAAAGTTGGATCCAAAATGGCTGACTTCAAAATGGCTGCCACGGTCACCACCCATCTTGAAAAGTTTTCCCCCTCCCATATACTAAACGGAAGTTAATATCACCAACCATTCCCATTTTATTTAAGTGTATCTATATAAATGGCCCACCCTGTATATTAGTAAGTGTCTTGTAGTAACTTTCTCTACACAATAAATGCTATTTGCTATTAAGTGAGACAACCCTGTACTGTAGTCGTGAAAAGCAGAGAAAGGGAAAGTGCCCCTGTAAACTTAGGAGTGCCCTACCAACCAAATTAAACTCTTGGACAGCCCCTGCAGAAGAACATAAAAGATGAATTAAGAATAACCATGTAAACGTATAACCCGCTACCCAAAAATGATCATTTTAATCATACCAGCTTAGACAATCAGGCCCACAAGACAACCTCCCCATTTTACAACAGGTGAAGATAAATATACATGTGATAAGGCACCAAATTCAGAATTTAACCCTCATCTACCTGTACAGTAGCTTCCACTGTCACCACCACACAGACTGAACACCAAAACACTACAGACCCCCCTTGCTGTGGCTGGCTAGCTGCCACCACCTCAGAAAATCTGAAAGCTCCCCCCACCCTTAAAAAAACAACAACAAAATGCAGAGGCTAATAATAGTCCAAACACACTTCCCCCAACTTTTCTCAAATGCACCAACCACTGAGAAGAAACTGGCCTGCTAGAATCTTTCAACATATAGCATCTACTAGAACCTCTCAATGCGTGGTGAACTAAAAAGCAATTAGAAACATCAGCTTCATTCCTAAATTTACCCCACATAGCCAAGGAGGAAAACTTTCTTCTCATGCCTGGTGGGAATACCCCCTATATATATATACTGCTCCAATGAAATACAACAAAGATGATTACGCCTGTACGCCTACATTATGCATTAACTCCTTCCCCTCCTGCCAAACCTTGTTATATGCTGACCAGCAGTGGCGTACATAGAGAAGTAAAGGCCCCATAGCAAGGATCAAAGCAGCTCCCCTACACAGGACTGAAGGGTTTCCGACTAAACCCTTTTCAAGGACCCTTGGTGCATTTTTCCACTACCTCATTTGCTAAAAGTTGTTCCTTTAGAGGGTAGAAAAGGAGATAATTGCAACTAAGACTGGCCGCCTCTTGCCCTGGTCCCCATAGCAGTCGCATGGTCTGCTGCTATGGTAGTTACGTCCCTGCTGACCAGATACTCATATATTGCTTCAATGAAGCCATTACTGTCACTGCTGGAAAGCAGCTTGGCCATAGAGTCCATCCACTGTAACGGGTGTGGCTGGTGGAGGTGACCAAATGGGAAGCCCTGCCAACTGCCCAAACAGGCTGCAAAGAGGGATTTCTCCCATCCTAGCAATTGGAAGAGGAAGGCTTTCTCTTAGCTGCCAGTGCTGGAGGGCCCTGAGTCTCACTGTGTGACTAAATCGTTTTGCCATCAGTCACACAGCAGACCTGCCCTCCCAGTTTCCCATGACTCCTTCTATTCCAGGAGTAAAGACTGAAAGAGCAAATGAAGAGACAGGGGATTAGATGTGCTGGATTATGTAGGCTGACTGGCTGACTTTCTACTGGCCCAACTGAAACATCAGATCGCCTTTCCAGCCCTGCTTCCCCTCCTCTACATCTAAAAAATATATGAAGGAGAGACATAGATGCAAAGCACTGAAGCTGGCCATTCTTACTCCTTTCAAGCTCTCTTCTTTCAGCTTTTTTTCCCTCTGTACAGAAGTCTGTGATGGTTGGCTATTCTTATATCCTCTGTCAGGTTGCCCGTACTCTTCCAGTGGACCAAGTCAAGTTCAAAATCTATGCAATCTAGTGGCTTCTATTTCTACTGTTTCCAGACTAATAGTGATGATGTTTCCTCTGTGGTCATATGAGTACTGCAGTTCATTGCTGACCTCAGGAGCTGCAGGGGTGGCATGTGCACGAGCAGTCATATGCCATTGTGCACGTCACTGCTGAGTCCAGACATGGGCTGCAATGGTCATATTGCAACAGATGGGATGTGCTCACTTCTAGTCCAGCAAGTCCTGTAAGTGGCCAGGAAGGGAACCATGGAGCTCAATTAGGGGGGCTTTCAAAAGGAGAGTTTTTTGCTTTCTCTTTTTTTTTTAACTTTTTAAAATTTAGATTGCACAACTCATTTATTACATATCCCCAGACCAGATGCCAAAAGTTGCGCTCCCCTAAGAAGCATTTTTCCACCCAACATCTATGTTGCACTGCTCATCAGAGCCTTGTCTCAATATAGCCATGCACACCTATATATACGTGATACATTACATACAGTATATGTTTATGCTGCTATATGTCAAGAAAATGCTGAATGCTAGCTTCCTATATTGAGGGGAAACTGGTGATTTGACTTGGGTTTGCACTCTGTCTGCAATTTAACGGATCTTCTCTTTTCTACAAGGCTTTCTACTAAACCCCTTTATGTCTCTGCCACCAGTCAAGATTGTGGAGTAGGTAAATTAATCCAGGCACTAATTATCTACGATGATACATCTGTCCTTCTGTGTGAGCTAAACCAATTCAGTGATTGGAACGAAAAGAGTCTTTGATGTTGGGCTTGATCTTGTAAGCTGCAAGTTTCGGCAGAAGTCTGTCTGCTCCAACCAGGTTCATTCAGAGGGCAAAATATCTTAAGCACTCCGCTTTTGACCCTAACTAGCAAATACTTAATGTATGAATTAAACTGGACAGCCCTTTGCCAAAAGCCTTTTCCGTGTTATATTTCTGCAGCTATTTTTATCTGCATCAAACGGCTTAAATCCCACAGACATCACTGACAAATTGTGTTTATTGTAGCTAAAAGTCACACAGGGTTCAAAATTCGTTTGCGTCTCATTACTCTGACAACACATTACAGAAAATACCAATTATTGTTAGGACTGTAAGGAGGCTGCTCTGCTTAATATATGCACATTAACCCATTCTTTGTTGGGGAGCCTTCTATATTTACTGAAGTCTCTGTGGTATTAGCATTTTTAAAATATAGTTGTACTTTAATTTACTTAAATTGATTTAAAATGCTAATGCTGCTGAAACAAAGGCCTTCCTTACAAAGAATAGGTTATTGTGCAATTATTATGGTGGAGCCACGGTGCTGAAGCATATGGTATTTAAAAAGGTGTGTTTAAAAAGAGTGAGGCATTTAAAAAAATGTGATATAGTAAATTTAGAAAGTCTTCAGATGCTTTCACTTTTTTGACATTTTGTTATGTTGCTTGCTTGTGTCTATCAATCCAACAGAATTTTAGAAATGTTTACAAATGTATTAAAAAGGAAAAAATAAAATTTCACATGGACAAAAGTATTCAGACCCTTTGCTATGGCACTTAAAATTTAGCTCTGGGGCCTCCCATCTCTCTTGATCATTTTTGAAATGTTTCTACATCTTGATTGGAGTCCACCTGTGGTAAATTAGTCGACTGAACATGATTTGACAAGACACAGCCCTGTCTATATAAAGTCTCACAGCTGACAATGCATATCAGAGCAAAAACCAAGCCACAAGGAGGAAAGAACTGCTTGTAGCGCTCAGAGAAACTATGTGTGCAGGCACAGATCTAGAAAAGGGTATAAAAATGTTTGCTGCACTGAAAGTTCCCAAGAGCGCAGTGGCCTCCATAATTCCTAAATGGAAGAAGTTTGGAACAACCAGAACTCTTCCTAGAGATGGCTGCCCCACCAAACTTAAACAAGAGCCTTGGCAAAAGAGCGGTGACCAAGAACCCAATGGTCACTCTGGCTGAGCTACAGAGATCTGATGACTCATTCACCATGTATACAGAACATCTACATTGCCACATTTATTTGCATTGTGAACTTTGTTGTTAACAGTGCACACATAGGACATATGATTATGTCCTCTGTACAGGCACAGATCTGTGTGCAGGCACAGATCTAGAAAAGGGTATAAAAATGTTTGCTGCACTGAAAGTCCCCAAGAGCACAGTGGCCTCCATAATTCCTAAATGGAAGAAGTTTGGAACAGTACAGTATTAGAACAAAGTTTTATGCAAATAGACTTTGAATGTTTTATTCAAGTCGATTCACTCATCCCTAATCACTGTGTACATTATCCCTGTACTGTGACATTATAGTCTTTATTATCTCTTTATTGTGACATCACAGTGTTTATTATGTCAATATTGTGACATCACTCTCTATCCCTATAAAGTGTCTTCATTGTGCACATTGTGCTGTACTCAACTAGAATTTATTTAATTGTATTCTGTGTTATATTTGCAGTATTAACCACTATGCTTAGTGGACTTTTCTTATATTTAGTTTTATGAAGTTATCTATGCTGTAATTCATTATGTAATTCATCTTGTAACTCCTCCTCTGTGAGCTCACATCCTGTGTCCTTCCATCCTTTCCTCTTTGTCAGACATGCATCACAAAGCTGCAGAGGGGATTTTTTTTTTACCTTTATCATAATTTCTGAAGGTACATTCAATATATTACCTAAAGGCATATCCAATGCATTTCTCTCACTGAAATTCTACACGTAACTGGAGTTGCTAGGGGAATAATTATAGTGAGTTCACTATCTTTCATTCCCTGTACAAGAGATTGCCAGTCAGACTCATCAGGGACTTCTGTCATGTTCACCGAAGGCAGAATACAAATTATCCCACTATTTATTAAATCACTGTGTACATTATCCTTGTACTGTGATATCATAGTCTTTATTATCTCTTTACTGTGAAATAACACAGTTTATTATGCCAAGACTGTGACATCACTGTGTGCACTATCCCTATTCTGTGACTTCACTGTGCACATTGATTATTTTTTTATCACTGGGTAAATTATATCTGTACTGTGACATGTATTATGACATCAGTGTGTACATTAGCCCTGTGCTTTAGGGACATCAAGCATTGGCTTTTCTGAACATGTTGCTGAAAGTGGTCATGGTAGAATGGGGCCCTATTCTTACTTGTTAAGCCCCTGACCATTCCTCATTTTTTGTATGAAACCTCTGTATGTTTCAATATAGAATCACAAGTATCTAGAAGTACAGTAAGGAGTCAGACCCATTTTACCTGTATGGGCCCCCTCTTATGGCACTATTTTCTATGCAGTGCCAGTATACTACTATATGATTCAGTCTTTTTAAGCTGGTAGCATAGTCATCAAAGACGTAAAACACTACAATCTACATTTAAAGTATGCTAAAAGTGGCTTCTAGAATTTTATGGTGTTTATAATAGTCAGATTTTCTCTGGATGGACACTGGGACGAAAACCAGTGTATAGCTGGAAACTGATGCAGTCAAATTGTATTAATGAGATAAAAATACAGTAATAGCTGGTGATAAATACTAAGGGGCACATTTATTAAGACTGGCATTTTAGATGCCGGTCTTAATAAAGCCCTATAGCTGGTGGTGGATCTGCCGAAGATATGAAGAGGCGCCGGCCTCTACATAACTTCAACATATCCAACACCAGTCTAAGATAGCTTCCGAGATGTCTTACATTTAAACCATTTTCTATGCCTAAAACAGGCATAGAAAATGATTAATGTGACAGGCTTCACAGCCCGTCCTCGCCCTCACCACTCTCACAATTTTAGACCTGGCTTGAGCAGGGAGAAGTCACAGATAGAGGTGCAACTAACCATTGCACGGCCATATGTGCCTGAAATACGCCTAATTTAGGCATATCACTCGATATCTTTTAACAACACACACATAAACATTAAATGCTAGTGTATATATATATATATATATATATATATATATATATATATATATATATATATATTCTATTTCTATATGTATTGGTTTTAGAGTGCTGTCTCTTTTAACTTGAATTGTATAATCATAATTTTGTTTCCTGTGCGTCTTGTACAGTAAAATGACAATAAAGTGTCTCTTGTCTTGCCATAATGTGGCACGATTTGGTGCATCTAAGGCTAAGGCCCCATTCATACGACCGTATGTTCATTTCCGTATCTTATCCGCATTTTTGCGGATAAGATGCGGAACCATACGGACCCATTCATTTTTCCATAGGAGAAAAAAAAATGCGGAATGCACACCGTGTGCATTCCGCATCCGTATATTACGGAAGTTCTCCCGTAAAAAAAATCGAAACATGTCCTATACTTGGCCGCAAAACACGTCCGTAGCCCCATTAAAAGTCAATGGGTCAGTTTTTATACAGACACGGAATACATACGGTCGTGTGAATGGGGCCTTAGAGAACTTAACTGTGCCTAGCCTGACAAACGGCATGGTTTACCTGGATGGGATTGTGGCCAAAATAATTCATAATCTGGTGTCATAATTCTGGTGTAAAATTCTATCTCTAAGGCCTCATGCACACGTTCCGTCTGCACCCGTTCCGTTTTTACGGTCCTTTTTTTTCAATCAGTTTTTTATCCGTTTTTCATCCGTTAAAACGGACTGCCATCCGTTTAAACGGATCCGTTTTTCATCCGTTTTCCATCCGTTTAAACGGATCGTTTTTTTTTTATTTAGGTTGGTTCTGTGTCTCCAAGCAACCTATCTGTGAAAACGGATGGAAAACGGATACATACCCGTTTCCATCCGTTTTCACGGACGCTCCTATAGAGTTCAATGGAGCCATCTGTCACGTTTAAACAGATGAAAATGGGACATGCACCAGTGAAAAAGGATCTGAAAAACGGAACGGACAGGCATCCGTGAAAAAACGGATGCCTGTCCGTCGCCCATACAAGTGAATGGGTCCGTTTTTTCTATCCTTTTTTCAGGATCCTGAAAAAAGGATAGAAAGCAGAACGTGTGCATGAGGCCTAAGTAAGCCAACCAATAGTTGGTATAGTGTGTCTATCCCTGCACCAGATTTACAATCCAGACTGAAAAACTGTGATAGATCTAGACAGTTTATTCTATCTATAGAATTAGTAAATCTGTCCCAGTGTCTGGACCAAAATTTGCACAAATATATAGTGTTACTCCCATAACACCTAGGCTAAATATATATTTGGCCTGAAAATGTGAGACAGTGCACAGATCATACAGGTGCCCAGATATCCAAACACAATACCAAGATAAGTAATGCACACAGGGCCGAGATAAGTAATACAAATCTTGTAGGTTGGCCCAGGTCAGGTGGTTTGGCTACTAATTTTGAAATGATTAAAGGGATTACTATGTTATTTAACAGATCTGCTCATGTGGTTGCTTACCTCATGTACATCTTTCCCATTATTTTTTTCAATTTCAACTCTCCTGACTAGTTTTCACCATGTAAACAAACCACTATGGTTTGATTCCATCCAGAATGTAGCATTTCCTGTTGCTGTATCCAACCAAACCCATGATGCACGTCTCATTTCTCTGCCACAGCCCCAGCATGGTCCCTAACAATGGTCAGCTAATTTATAGATCCTTCTACTAACCTTGTTACATAGACACGCCCCTATCACTGCCCCTAACAATGTCCAGCTAGTTTATAGCTCCTCCCACTAGTTACATAGACACTTCCATATCACTGCCCCTAACACCCAGCTAGTTTATAGCTCCTTTGACCCAGCTAGTTTCATAAACACTTCCATATCACTGCCCCTAACAACTTTCAGCTAGTTTATAGCTCCTCCCAACTAGCTAGTTATATAGACACTCCCCTATCACTGCCCCTAACAACTTCCAGCTAGTGTATAGCTCCTCCCACCCAGCTAGTTACATAGACACTCACCTATAAATGCCCCTAAAAACACCCAGCTAATTTACATCTCCTCCCACCCAGCTTGTTACTTACACACTCTGCTATCCCTGCCCTTACCACCCAGCTAGTTTGTTTACATAGACACTCACCTATCACTGCCCCTAACAACACCCATCTAGTTTATAGCTCCTCCCACCAGCTGGTTACATAGACACTCCCCTATCACTGCCCCTAACATCCAGCTAGTTTATAGCTCCTCCCATCAGCTAATTACATAGACACTCTGCTATCACTGCCCCTAATGCTGCTTTGACACGTCCATGGGCATAACATCACAGGAAATAAGAAAGAGCTGCATGGACATGGTCATGTGACCACAGCCCAGAACGGGAGATAGAAGCAATAAAGGTAAAAGAAAAACAAAATTACAGCTACCTTCATAAATGATAACCAGAAAACTCTTTTAAGGAACACAATCATGTAGTTTATGCAATTCAGTTTATTAAAATGATAATATAGCTGCAAAATACTGTAAACCAGTAAATTATTACAAATACTGTACCTTTTAAGTTTAAAATGAATGACGGAGTCCCCGTGAACTGATTTCAAGAATACATTACATAAACACAGCTGTCATACACGTTTCTGGTCATCTACCTGCTGGTAATTTTGTTTTTTAAGTGCATTTAATTGTAAAATGAAATGTACTAAGAACTAACAAGCATATCACATGTCAGAAATTAATTTTGCATCTGTTTAGCTCATTAAAAGAAGGTCCTGTTGAGCATCTCCATAGAGATTAGTGCTGCTATATCCCAGTAGTTCAACCAATTAGCAACCATAGAAATGTAGGAAACTACTAACCTGACATTAATAAACTAATTTTATATATATAAACCAGTTTCTGGGTACTTGTGACCAATATGTTTGTAAAATGACTATATGGCACTTACTAAGATAGTCTTTGTTGATATTCTGTGCCGTTTGCTATATTTCATAAGGAGTGTCTTCTTGGTGGGCACGTTCTGTCTGCTTAGAGGTCCTGTCCAAAATGTGGCCATAGATGGATGGTCATAACTAGAGATGAGCGAATTTCCGGTTATGAAATTCATTTTGCGATTCGTTTACTGGTAAAAGGTGAATTGCGTTATGGATTCTGTTACCACGGAGCATAACGCAGTTCTATGACAGAATGCCTTTAGAGACATTCCTTTATTCATTCCATCATAATAGAAGTCTATGGGCTGCAAAACAGATCTGTCCCGTTTCCGTTATGCAGGAGAGGATGGATCTGTTTTGCAGCCCATAGACTTCTATTATGAAGGAATGAATAACGGAATGTCTCTAAAGGCATTCCGTTATGCATTCCGTCATAGAATTGCGTTGTGGTCCGTGGGAACGGAATCCATAACACAATTCACCTTTTACCAGTAAACGAAGCGTGAACGAATTTCAAAATATGAAATTCGCTTATCTCTAGTCATGACCATACAACACCTGCACTAAACTGAGGAGACATCACATGAAGGTGATTTGCCTGGTCACATGACCCTGCATCAGCAGCAATTTCATGGACAAGACTTCTGTGTGGAAAGCACAAAAGAGTTGACAAACAAAGGGGCATAACTTATGGGATATCAGTATCAATATATTAAAGAGGACCTTTCACCACTCCTGACATGCCTGTTTTAATAGCTTCATGCATTCCCCATGTAATAACAAATCTGGAACATCTATTCTTATGTCTGTATGTTGTGCCATTCCTTTATTATTTGCACTAGACGTTATGAATGAATTGCTATTTGTCTTTAGTAAAGGAACAGAGGGGAGGTAACCAGTTGGGGGTGTGTACCTGCACAGTCTGAACATGGCAGCACTGATTGGATAGAGTCAGTCTGTGCAGGTACACACCCCCAACTGGTCACCTCCCCTCTGTTCCTTTACTGGAGGAATAGATCTGGATAGATCTGGAATAGATGTTCCAGACTTGTTATTACATGGGGAATGCATGAAGCTATTAAAACAGGCATGTCAGGAGTGGTGAAAGGTCCTCTTTAATATTAGTAAGTGCCATAAAATCATCTTACAAATACATTGATCAACAGTAAGCAGAAAGTGGCCAACCCCTTTAAGATAGTAACGAGAACGATATAGTGCAATGTTGTCACCAGCTTACCTGTCCAGGCTCCAGCACTGCAGTCTGGAGTTTCTGCATGTCTGTGCTGTACCATGGTGTACACGTTGTCGGGCCACGCCACCTGTGACCTGCTGCCTGGCCATGGCCCCTGATCATGCAAGTACCTCCGTAGCAGCAGAGCGCTTGCTCTGTTCCTCCCCACGTTAGGGGAGATTAGCTGTGATATGGTTTAGCTGATGCAGCCTGAGTGACTTCTCAGCCTGCCTATGTCAGGGCATCTTTTGTTCTGGTCCAATAGGGCGTCAAGTCCCTGGACCTATCAGGTTCTGCTCCAGGGGCTAATCACTCTATTTAAATGTCCTGCTGGCAATACACCCTTGCCAGTTATAGTTTTCCTTCCTAGCTGTGCTCCCGGATCTGTTCTGTGTGCATTGGAATGCTCATCGTATTAATCTCGGGTTGTCTTGACCACCCTCTTTCTCGTGATTTGGTACTGTCTTTCCCATCTGGTTCTGACTTCGAATTGGCTATTCTGACTACATTGTCCATCTTGTTCTGACCCATTCCCGTATGACTCCGTCTGTGTGTGGTTTTGTCTGTGTATGTGTTTCTTGTAAGGAGTAAGGGCAACGACCAGTTGCGGACTGCGACTTGCACTGCAAGTAGGCAGGGAAAGTGAGCTGAATTCCAGTTAGGGCTCACTGTCTGTGTGTTCCTGCCTACTGTGCTGACAAATGTATATAGCAAAATATATCAAGATGTCATGGACTACAGATACAGTAATGTCATAGAGAGTAAAACAATTCTACATACAAAGAAAAAAGAGTAACTGACCAGTGTAATGCCTTGAGAAATGGCCACTTCTGCTACTGCTGCTTTAGCTTGTGCTGCTCATGGCGGTGGGAAGGAGGTGACTGTGCAGGGGGGCAGAGATGGGCCTCCCTTTTAGACATGCTGGCAGCAGGTGTTTGCTCACCATAAACTGTGGCAAGCTGCGTACACAGTGTTTCCTGATAATAAAGTAATTTGTCCTCCCTTTCTGCGAGAGGAAAACATTCCCCCAATTTGCCCTGGTAGTGAGGGTTTAGATGCATGGCTATCCACTCCAGTAATAATCAGACTGCTTGATGTCAATGATACGCCTGTCACTGCTTCAGCAATTGAGTCTACAGGTCTCCATTCTTGCCAGCGTGCCTCAGGAGTCAGTTCTTTCCACCTTCACACCCCACTGAGATGATTGGGTGTCATGGCTGGTGTCACCATCATCATCATCATCCTCTTTCTCCTCCAATTCTGACTCCTCTTCCTCCTCCCCAAGTGACTACTCCTCCTCCTCCTTCAAGGGAGTTTCTCATTGTGCGTCCCCAACAGCTACAGGGCGTCTCTTCAAAAATACATATAATGGGGGATGACATATGATGGGGGAGTGGCCCTGGAAAAAATACCATATTGTGCACATTATACCACCCCAACAGAGCCAAATAGCACAGTCAATCATAAAAAAACTTTCACTGGCTGGCTGTGAGGAGGGCCCAGGCGGCCCCCTGGGCATCGGCCCACCGCAGAATTTCCCTGTAAGGTCTACGGCCAGTCCGCCCCTGATTGATGCAAACAGACTGCAACACTAGCAAGATGGGGCACTGCCAGCAAGGTGAGGTCTATTCAGAATCAGCTGGAGGAGTGTGAAAATGTCGGTATTCATGCAGTAATCAAATATAAGTGCAGCCTAAGTAAATTGAATCCCCCTCCAAAAAATTTCATTGTAACTGTGTGGAAACTGAATATACGTAAACGGATGATTGAGGCTTGATGCTCAATTTCACCTTAATACACACAGGTAGATTAGTGCCACACCTTGGGTATTGCTGCAGTAATCACATACATATACAGTGCCTTGCGAAAGTATTCAGCCCCCTGGAACTTTTCAACCTTTTGCCACATTTCAGGCTTCAAACAAAAAGATATAACATTTAAAATTTTTGGTGAAGAATCAACAACAAGTGGGTCACAATTGTGAAGTGGAATGAAATTTATTGGATCATTTAAACTTTTTTTGTAATAATAAAACTGAAAAGTGGGGGGTGCAAAATTATTCGGCCCATTTACTTTCAGTTCAGAAAACTCACTCCAGAAGTTCATTGTTGTCCAGTGTTGTCCTAAATGACTGATGAAGATAAATAGAATCCACCTATGTGTAATCAAGTCTCCGTATAAATGCACCTGCTCTGTGATAGTCTCAGGGTTCTGTTTAAAGCACAGAGAGCATCATGAAGACCAAGGAACACACCAGGCAGGTCCATGATACTGTTGTGGAGAAGTTTAAAGCCAGATTTGGATACCAAAAGATTTCCCAAACTTTAAACATCCCAAGGAGCACTGTGCAAGCGATCATATTGAAATGGAAGGAGTATCAGACTACTGCAAATCTACCAAGACCCGGCCATCCCTCTAAACTTTCATTTCAAACAAGGAGAAGTCTGTCCCTAGGACAACAATCAGTCGAACACTTCACAAATCTGGCCTTTATGGAAGAGTGGCAAGAAGAAAGCCATTTCTCAAAGATATCCATAAAAAGTCTCGTTTACAGTTTGCCACAAGCCACCTGGGAGACACACCAAACATGTGGAAGAAGGTGCTCTGGTCAGAGGAAACCAAAATCGAACTTTTTGGAAACAATGCAAAATGATATGTTTGGCATAAAAGCAACACAGCTCATCACCCTGAACACACCATCCCCACTGTCAAACATGGTGGTGGCACCATCATGGTTTGGGCCTGTTTTTCATCAGCATGGACAGGGAAGATGGTTAAAATTGATGGGAAGATGGATGGAGCCAAATACAGGACCATTCTGGATGAAAACCTGTTGGAGTCTGCAAAAGACCTGAGACTAGGACGGAGATTTATCTTTCCAACAAGACAATGATCCCAAACATAAAACAAAATCTACAATGGAATGGTTTAAAGGGAACTTGTGATCAACTTTATGGTGACCTCACTACCGGCAACATAAAATAGTGACACAAATGCTGATTTCAGTGGTGTGTCATTCATGAGCTAAATGTAAGTGGTTGCTGAGAACCAGCAATATAATCATTGCAGCACAGGCCTTGAAAAGAGTCAAATCCACCTGAGAAGAGTCATGGTTATTCATGATCTCCTGCTCTCCCGCCCATCTTCTGATGATTGGCAGTTCTCTCCTAGAGAGAAAGGGATAAAACTAGGTAGAAGACTGTCAGTCATCAGCAGGAGGGCAGGGAGAACAGGAATTCATGAATAACTATGACTCTTCTCAGGTGGCTGGGACTCTTTTCCAGGCCCAGTCTGCAATGATTGTGATCTTGTTTCTTGGCAACCACTTACCTTTAACTTATAAATGACAGACCACTGAAATCAACTCACCTGTCTCTACTTCATTCTGCCGTTAGCATGGGCACCATAAAGGTGATGACAGGTTCCCTTTAAAAATAAAACGTATCCAGGTCTTAGAATGGCCAAGTCAAAGTCCAGACCTGAATCCATACCTCCCAAGTGTCCCTCTTTTGGAGGGACAGTCCCTCTTTTTGACCCAAGTCCCTCTGTCCCTCTTTGATTCTTAAATATCCCTCTTTTTGACCTGGGGAATTAATGCATAAATGTGCATTAATAAATGTACTAAATTGCTTCTTACTAAAGTGTTTATATGGTTTATACCTGTATATTAGACCAGAACTTCATTATTTGGTGCAATTTGTACCTTAAAATATCTATAATCTGATGATTATGTGCTAATATTTATATGGACATTGAAACGCAAGAAAAAAATTGCCGCAGGAGCACCAGTAATTATGCTTTGGGTGAACTTAGAGGAGTGGCCTAGTATGAAAAAAACTGCCGTGATGCGCGGGGCACACATTGTCCCTCTTTGCAATTTTTAAAAGTTGGGAGGTATGCCTGAATCCAATTGAGAATATGTGGAAAGAGAGGAAAACTGCTGTTCACAAACGCTCTTCATCCAACCTCAAAGAGCTCGAGCTGTTTTGCAAGGAAGAATGGGCAAGAATTTCAGTCTCTAGATGTGCAAAACTGATAGAGACATACCCCAAGCGACTTGCAGCTGTAATCGCAGCAAAAGGTGGCGCAACAAAGTATTAATGCAAGGGGGACGAATAATTTTGCACGCCCCACTTTTCAGTTTTATTATTACAAAAAAAGTTTAAATGATCCAAAAAATTTCGTTCCACTTCACAATTGTGACCCACTTGTTGTTGATCCTTCACCAAAAATGTAAAATGTTATATCTTTTTGTTTGAAGCCTGAAATGTGGCAAAAGGT
This sequence comes from Rhinella marina, assembly GCA_900303285.1. NCBI lineage: Eukaryota > Metazoa > Chordata > Amphibia > Anura > Bufonidae > Rhinella > Rhinella marina. The sequence continues at coordinate 32,328 of ONZH01014236.1, forward strand.
TGAAAAGTTCCAGGGGGCCAAATACTTTCGCAAGGCACTGTATATGCAGCTTAATTAAATTAACACCCCCCCAAGAAAAATAAAAAATTGCAACTGTGTGGAAACTGAATATATGTAAGTAGATGACTGAGGCTTGAAACTCAAGTTCACCTTATTACACACACTGGTAGATTGCTGCCACTCCTTGGGTATTGCTGCAGTAATCACATATATATGCTTCTAAATTAAATTGAACCCCACAAAAAAGGATTTCTGTGAAAATGTGGGTGCGGCGATTGAAAGTATTTTCTTGCAGGTAGCTGCTTGAGGTTTGCAGTACTCTTTTTGTCATCTGCCCTGCTTGTTCCTATTGTACACAACACACAATAATTCTTTGGAATCCTAGCCTTTCCCTTCACTGTTCCTAGCAATAAGGTTGCTTGATTTCTGACTGTCCCTGATTGATTTCTGACACTCTCTGACGCCCTAGGATCGTCACAGCCCAGCACAGAATAGCAGTCTGCTCGTTCTACTAAGGCACCTCCCTGCCTGCTGCAGCACTGATTGGCTCATCCAGGCTGTCTCTCAGCCTAGGAGTCAATCAGGAAAAGCCCTCCCCCCACTTCTTCTCAGGGTCATGTGAGAACCCTTCTTCGTCCTCCCTAGTGCTTTTTTCCTGCCAACATGTACTCTAAAATGGCGCTGCATGCCGTTTTAATGGGTTCACCAAAAAAGAACCTGAAAATATTCAGGTTTGTCTGCTGTCTGAAAAGTAGCAAAGTTCTAACTGTTCGCTCATCCTTAGACTGGACCCCTTCTTGGCTGCACATCTACTGTCCTGATGCTGGAGATGCTTACTGTGGTGCCCTGATTAATGAATACACATCTTCCTCTGTTGAGGGGAAATTAGAAAGTGCTCAAGATGCCCCCCACTGAGGTATTTAAGAACTTGAGCTAGAGATATGAGCAATCTTCAGAGAGACCTGTATGTAGACGGAAGCGGAAGGTGAAGCTGACCAGTGCCCAGAGATATAGAGAAGGACCTACGTTCCTTAGAGAGACCTGGAGGTAGACCTTAGTTGAGCTGATGCTGTGGCCAAAACCCTACGGGATACTGATAGAAGATACACTGCATGGAAAGAAGTGGAGGACCCTACAAAGAAGATTGGTTGTCTGGAGAGACTTGGATATTAAGAAGGGGGTTGATGCTGAGGCCAACATCCCTGAAGGACTTAGCTGCCCTCTGTGACCAGTAAACAGAGTTCCATGGACTACAACTCCTTTGCTGTATATCCTGCTTGACTGGACACCCTGCTCCGTGGACTGTTTTCTTTCCTACGTGGCACAGTACTGTTTGTTTTAAGAACAATAAATGTTGTTGGGACTGTTCCCTCATCACTTGCTCTGTTGATTGTGCAGTAATCGAACTAACCTCTCTCTACACGCTTGTATATATTAGATACTTTCCTTCTATTGTTCACATTAACCTATTAAATACTGGTCCTGCGCACTGTGCACAGAGCTGGATGCATGCAGTCCTCTCACATACTCACTTGTCTGTTTCACTTGCTCTCTCTCATACACACATTAGGGCATTTGCCAGGGGCGAAGCACAGCACAGCATTGACATTTTTAGCTCCAATTAACCTTATTTATTTTTCTTAAATCCTGAAAAGGTTATCTGCCTCCTTTCTAATTTGAGCATATTAACTATTTCATAACCATAGTGTGCTGCCCTTCCATTCATTTCCTCTTTTAGTTTTTGTCTTCTTCTGTAGGTTTGTAACATTCCTCTTACCAGTATATGATATCAATATGTTAACTGTTTTTTCTGACTGGATAAAACATTGTTTTATGGAGCACGACAACACAATGTGGTTGTGAGCTGCGGTGGAATACCATGTGACCAATTAGCCCAACTAATGAAGGCCGTACTGCAACTCACGACCTCGCAGTGAGGTGGTATCCTATGAAGGATATATTATAAATTCAAGTTTTACTAGCTAAACAAATCTTTTTTCCAGATTTGTATATACTGATCATATATGGCATACTTGCTGTTAAGCATTGGAACTAGGACTGTTATATTCAGTGTCAATGTATGGCCTTGGAATATAACTGTCCATTCATAATAGATAGATGTTAGCTGAACCTGCTTGTGACCTTGGTGTGTTGTAATGGCTGATTTCCTGGGACTATACATTTTTTAAAATATTTTTTCACAGTGTTTATTGCAATATGAGACAGAGGATGATGATATTAACGAGAGTCTGTTAAATGCTTTTGCTATACTAAACTGTTGACAGCACTAGGTATTGGACAACAAGAGCAGTACAAACATACCTTTATCATCAGGAGTAGTGTGAATATGATGTTTTATTCTGCTCTGTCAAGTATTAAGAAGTTTTTTCTGCATTGAGCTGCTTCACAGTTCCTTCCCTAAGCTGTGACACCTGTAGCATCCAAGCAGAAGACCACAGCTGTCACCCAGAGCAGAGGAGAGGGTCTATAAAGCAGCTCAACGTAGAGAGCATTTCACAGTGAAGCTCCACCTCCAGTGCACTTGAGAGAACAGCAGGAGCGGTACTGGGAACTAAAAGTGGCCCCATGTTGCAGGTGGGTCCAAATTGACAGAATGTGGGGCAACATAATTAGGCAGGGCCAAAATATGTAGGCAGGGACAACAGAAGTAGACAGAGCCAGCAATACCGTAGTGCAGAACAATATACCGCCCTAGCCAGGCTCGGACTGGCCCACAGGGGTAGAGGTGAATCCCCTGAGCAAGGTAGGCCCCTAGTCTCCCACTCCCTGCACAAGTGGCACATAACACAGTAGACTTATTGCACTATATACATATATTCAATGTACAGCACCTCAACCAGCCTATGTTCAGATAAAAAACTTGATAGATTATTAAAGAAACTCCCCAGTTTATTATTATAGACAGGATCAGAGCTGAGATGACTTCTAGGTATAGAGTAAAGCTGCCAGTGTCCTCTTTTCTACAGGATCTACAGTACCTTCTCAAAGTTGCTGCAGAGACCCCCACATTCAATCATCTGGTAGCATTTGCTGCTTTATGAGCAGGTCATATTTGAATGTATCCAAAAGGTGAGCCCCCAACACAAATTTTACTGGGGGGCCCGAGGCACCCCAGTCTGACACAAGTCCCAGCTGAACCAAATATCACAGTGCAGCACAAAATACTGCCGCACCACAGTATTCAACTGTATAGCTGTCCTGAGGATGTCGATACAGTTGGCTGCAGGAGGACAACTGCGGCTGCTGGCCTTCTGCATAAGAGAGAATCAGATCATTATGAACCCAACTGGCAGCCATGAGGAGGGCTTTGATGGCCCTCCTAGGGGTCCTGTAGGGCCTATGGCCAATCCGCCCCTGGATAACAGATTTGACAGCATAAAACTTCAAATTCTTATACTCCTGTTGAGAAAAGATCCACAAAAGGTATGTTTATATTGCTCTCTAAAATAGTTATGGGGGTCAGAATATGGAGATCAAAACAAAAAAATATATATTTTTTTGAATTTTTTTTTTCAAGTATTAAAACGCAGATTTGTACTGACCTGGAGAATGAGGAGCACAGTAGAGGAGGAGTCAGTTTTACTGCACAGGGAACGCCATAAAAAAACACAGTAAAACTGTGGCAGAATTTTTTTCTAATTCCACCTGGTTTGAATTTTTTTCCTGCATCCCACTACATCCTATGCAATATTAATTGGTGGCATTAGAAAATACAACTTGTCCTGCAAAAAAACAAGCCCTCATACGGCTATGTGAATGGAAAAATAAAAAAAGTTATGGCTCTGGGAAGACAGGGAGTGAAAAATGAAAATGCAAAAATGGAAAATTGCTGCATCAGGAAAGGGTTAAGGGACATTATATTTTATATTAGGTGTTTTCTCTATGTATTTTTGCTTTAATCTGAGTTTCTTTTTGTTGGCTTTAATTGACCTGAAAGAAATACATTCAGTCTTAGATTGACTGCTGACTGGTTTAACAATGTACTTTTGATGGGATTATTAATTATGTTATCAAGTACGTGTAGCTATGGAAACTTTGTGACCTTGGATCATATCTTGGCTGTAATAATCTTCACCTAATACAGGTTAACCTATCCAAAACTCTCTACGCAATAAAGTTTAGTAGTGACCAAGGACAAAATATTGCATTGAAGAATTCTGCCCATTTAGTGGTGTTTGAACATTTTCTACCCTACATTAATTTAAAGGATTATTTCTATGACCCATATTATGCACAAATACTTTCTGAAGGTGCATTATAGCAGCGTGTATAAAAGATGTTAAAGTACTGTGTAAGCTGTGAGGAATGGTACGAGTAATGTGTCTTCTCAGCATCCAGTGTAGAACAGCAATTTTCCTTAATGCCCAGCCTGGGGGCTCTATTGTTATTCTGTAGTGGTTCCTGAATTGGGAGATAAACAAAGAGAGGTATCAGGTCAGTGATTATAGTACCTATGTATGTGCTGCATGTAGATGGAGACCTCACTGACTGCCGAGAGAACAAGCCATTGAGGGTATGAATAAATAAAGATGGTGCTGGATCTCCGCGGGCTATGTGCAGGTGTCGAAGCATTGGAGCTAGTGTTCTGTAGCATATTCGCCAACACTATTTTAATTTAACCCACTGAAAGCTGTGACCACACTTATCTATTGGTAGAATGAATTTTCTAATGGATACACCAAATCTCTACAGTTATAAAACACAAAGAGCATCCAAGATCAGAGTGTTTACTGGACAGTCATTAGCAGTGAGCTTTTCTCGGACGAAGGCATGCCGCAAAGCGCGTTGGGGTAGGCGCCATATTGAAGTATGGGACGCAGTGTGACTCTTATTTGAACAATATTTGATTTTGTATAACCACTTACAGATTATTGTATTAGGCTTGTGATTTGCTTTGAACTTTTATTTGCATAGTCCACAGATGCCTAACCTGCTGCCCTCCAGCTGTTGCAAAACTACAACTCCCAGTATGCCCGGACAGCCTACAGCTATTAAGGCATGCTGGTAACTGTAGTTTTGGAACATCTGGAGAGCCGCAAGTTGATCATCCCTGGATAGTCGAATCTTGTATTTACATACAGCTAATATTGCCAGTCCTGTTTGTGTCCCTCTTCCTCCAAGGATGTCACTTTTCTTGCAAACCCTCTTTTTAACTGTTTTTTAACTTAAGAACTAATAAAGTATACAAACTATTGTAATTGTGTGCAATCTGGTAATTTTGTAGGTTTGTGTATATAATCATAACCATATGCACAAATCTTTGGCTTAAAAGGAATAATGCAACATATGGTATGGTTTCTTGTTTTTGATCTATGTAGAAATTATTATAACCTACATTAATTAACAGGTTCTTGTATTGTTTCAGATTCACTATTCGGACAAGTGTCATCATCTAGCCCAGTGATCTGTAACCTGTGACTCTCGAGCTCTTGTGAAACCCGACAATGCAAAGTGCTGTAGCTTTACAACAACAGGAGAGCAATGGATTATGTACAGATCACAAATAATATATTGGACTGACAAGAAGCCAATTAATTCAAATTAAAGCCATTTTTCTTTTCTTTTTGTTTATTCATCCCTTCTTTTTAAGAAATATAACATTTTTTATTTTTTTAGTCAACATAGCTTGGTTCTCGTCGGTGACCTTGTTTACTTCCGGCTGGGATACAGATGGGGTCTTGTGCGCTTCTGCAGCTAATGACTGGCCTTGGCGGTGACATGTGGCAAGTCATAGCTGGATGAGGTGCCGTTTGGGGACACATCACCGCTGAGACCAGACATTGGCTGAAGTGGTGCACGTGACTGCAGTTTGTACTCTGGCTAGCAATAAACAGGCCAGGAACCAGAAGATCACCAAATGGAGTGGCGGAGAGCAGGTTAGTATAATTTTTTTAAATAGGTATCACATGTGCCTGAGGCTATGTAAAAATGACCATAACCCTGGTAAACCTCTTAAAGGGGTTGTGCAAGAATGGAGGGACCTAGAGAGGGAAGGTTACTCAACTGTTTTCCAAAGCTGTCTCCCCGCTTCTTATCCTCCAGGTCTGTGAGGCTCTGCTGGGCTCCCTCACTGTAAACATCTGGTTTGGGATCGACACAATAGTGCCTGGCTCCCTTTATGCCATGACAAGTTGTCACATAATGCAAGGTGATCCAGTCTCCATCGCGGCCTGTGATTGGCTGCAGCAATGTCAAACCAGATGTTTATAGCAAAGGAGGCCAGCTACTGGAAAGCAGGTAAGTAATCTTCCCTTTACAGGTCTGGGCAAGTGGAGGGTTTGCCAACCCCCTCCCGATTATTGCACAATCCCTTTAAGCATTTACAGATTCCATGGACGCAGTACTGGAGTAACCAGCTTCATCCACTACACAATGGATGGAGCTGTGTAGTTCTGGTACTGGCTTCCAGCATTGGAGCTACATGCGAACAGCTGATTGGAAGGGGTAAGAGGTTTTGGACCCTTGCTCGGCTCGGCTATTTTCGGCGTCCCCATAGAAATGAATGGAGGGTGGCTGCGCATGCGCAGTGCGCCCTCCGTTCATTTCCCCGCTCCGTTCTCGATATAGGTGCAGGTCCCAGAGGTGGGACCCTCACCTATCAGACAATGGGGGCATATCCTAACAATGTGCACCCATTGTCTAAGGTGGGAATAACCCTTTAAAACAAACTATAAAACTATAAAAGCGTGGTATTGTGGTAAAACAAGTTAGTTTTAACGCATATGGAACACCATGAAAACGAAACCCATAAAACTGTGGCGGAATTCCGTTTTTTTCCCCCAATTCCATTGGAATTTTTCGAGCTTCCCACTACATTGTATGCAATTTTCAATGGTGCCATACTGCCATTAGAAAGAACAACTTGTCCCGCCAAAAACAAGCCCTCATATGGCTATGTGAACAGAACTATAAAAAATGTATGGCTCTGGGAAGGCAGGGAGTAAAAAACGAAAATGCAAAAACAGAAAATCATGTCAGGAAGGGGTTAAGGAAAAAAGGGACAGGAAAAAAAATATTTACCAGATAAAAGCAAAATTGTTATAGCAAACAATATACTGGAAGCTATATGTATAAATCAATACTATACAACCTCAACTTTCTTTTTTATCACCTTTATTGAGAGCTAATACCGGTTCTGAGCCATAATGATCCCAATGCCTTGCCCTAACGTTGTAGATTGCGGTTATCGAATTAGCCATGTGCAGAGAGGCGCTGCAGAAATCCACAAGCATTTGTGTAGAGCACTTTTCAATACTTTAAATATTCTATGGCATCCTCTCATGTAATATTTACAGTGGTTCAGTGCCACATTAAATGATGCATACATTACATGGCGACTGCTCAGTCTAGTAAATACAGTAAAGCAGAAAATGACGCTACAGTAATACATTGTTGTTTAGCTCTGGTACTGTATATCCAGTACGTCCTGGTAATTTCTGATTGCACAGATATACAGTAATCTGTGGCAGGTTTTACCCATAGCTCAGCTAAAATCCTTAAATACTGTCATCTGGAACTGTCATTTATAATGGAATAAGAGTAAGAAAGAATAGAGGGAGGTAATGCTGTGTTAAAAATGGTCACTTAAAAAAAGTACAAAAATTAAATGGATTCGTTAAATTTGCTGCCCGGGTCAAGTTGGGTGCCATGTGTATGTGTGTGTGATTCTTTTTTTTTCATTAAAGAAGTACAGATTTTAGCAAGCTATTATTTCCGGTGAGTTGAGACCCTGAGGGGGCAGCAGTGAATGGAAAAGTGCACGGCAGTCTGCTCTGGAAACTGATGCTCACTGAATCCGAAAGGTCATGTCATGTTTTCTGGCAATTGACTCGATGGGTTCGGATTCTACAACAGAAGGTCGGGCCGTTTCCACTCCCCACATGTTTAGGGGGGTATGTGCCTTGCAGCTCTTTTCATATTGACCTTATTACCCTGCCACAGTGATAAGCTGGGCTCATGAGCTAGTGTTTTTTTTCTTCTCTTCTATCATATATTCTTCTTCTTTATATTCAGCCACTTGTGTTTACCTAGGTCTCTTCTGTAATTTAATTTCTTTTAATGTGTAAAGGCAATGATTGTGTTTTTGTAATATATTTTATTAGGGAATTATGGAAACTTGTATTAGAAAACTACATGTAGAGTGCCCCTTTATCTACCTTCTAACTGAGCTTTATTAGGGAAAATCCGTCTTCAGTAGACATATACCATATTTTTCGCCCTATAAGACGCACCGGCCCATAAGACGCACCTAGGTTTTATTTTTCATTAAACCTCAGGTCAGACCACCAATCAGACCCTCAATGTTAATCAGACCTCAGCTCAATCAGACTCCCAATGTTAATAAGTCCCCAACAAGACCTCAGATCAGACCCACAATGTGAATGACCCCCAATCAGACCTCAGATAAGAGCCCCATGCCTCTTATCAGTTCCCATTGCCTCATATCAGCCCCATTGCCTCATTGCCTAATATCAGCCCCATTGCCTCTCATATTGGCCCCCAGCAGCACCCATTGCCATATGCCCTCATTGCCTCATTTCAGCCCCCAGTAGCCCCCATATTCCCTCATTGCCTCATTTCAGCCCTCAGTAGCCCCTCTTTCCACTCATATTAGCCCCTAGCACCTCAGTTCAGCCCCCCAGCAGCTCCCTTTGCCACAGGCCAGCCCCATTGCCTCATATTTAATAAAATAAAAACGCCACTTACCTCTTCTGCTCCTGGTCACAGCCCTGCACAGCTCAGCCGACAGCCGAAGACCAGGAAGCGGTAAGTACAAAGTCTTCACCGCTTCCTTGTCCTCTGGTACTTTTGGGGGAAAAAAATGCGTCTTATAGGGTGAAAAATATGGGTAACTGTAAGATACAGAGGCAGGCTTCTCCCTCTTTCCATATCATAGCCCTACATGTGTAATATACCTTACTAAAAAACTATAATTTTACACGTTTTCTTGTCCATTTGATTTGCAGCCAAGGTTATTTGCTGGCAACATCGCTCCCTCTATCTTTTTTGTACATCCCTGGTTGTACGGGAAAGAGAGAAAATGGGGCTGCCAGTGATCAGTACTGACAGTAGGTATATAGAAATAGTAGTACACATACTGTACGTGCTGAAATCACTGCCAGCAACACTTTTCTCTATTGTCCAGGGTTGCTAACCAGAATTTTTCTTTTTTCTGAACAACTTATACCAAATTCACGGACAGCCAACATTTTTTATGGACAAATTGGAAATCCATAAGTAATCCATGTCTACAGCTCAATATACTGATAAGAATGCATTACCAACCTTTACTGCGAGATGTAAAATGATGATAATTACCACCAAAATAATCTAGTCAAAAACCACCAGCCTCAAAAAAATCACAGATGCATCTATTTTTTTTTCACAGACACAGGAAAAAGTCACCTATTTTTACGGACTGTCCAGAAATTTCGGAATGGTTGGCAACCCTGCTGTCGTCCCAGCAGTAACAAGGGCCACACTAGGAAAATATAGGGGAGAGCTGCTGGCAGTGTTCTGTCCTGGCAGTGCAGCAAGCCTCCATGGGAGTCAGTGTAGAGGCTGGGAATGGTACTGTCCCTGATGTAGTGTAGTTGTATCACGGTGTCCTACCTCCTCAGTTTGTCGCTTCTTGAGGTCCATTGCAGCGAAAGTAATTATAATGAAGAATGAGGCCAGAGTTGAACGTAACAAAGTCCTTTTTATTGAGTGCAATGAAAAACTTGAAATACGTACATGCAGTAGCAGCATGCTTTAGTGCAATTCTTCTTTGGCACCAGCAAGGATATTGAGGCAGGTTGGTTGGTGGTGATTCAGAGCCTAGGGGATACTGGCCTAGTTGTTTGGTAAAGGGTGGCTTAGCTGTATTCCCTCACTTCACAGCAGTGTCTGTAGAAGCTCAATACAGTGCTCCTTCAGGATACAGTGTCCTCAGGATACAATATTTTCAACATAGTAACATAGTTTATAAGGCCAAAAAAAGACATCTGTCCATCCAGTTCGGCCTGTTTTCCTTTAAGTTGATCCAGAGGAAGGCACAAAAACCCCTGTGAGGTAGAAGCCAATTTTCCCCACTTTAGGGGAAAAAAATCCTTCCCGACTCCAATCAGGCGATCAGAATTACTCCCTGGATCAACGACCCCTCTCTAGTAACTATAACCTGTAATATTATTACCCTCCAAAAATACATCCAGGCCCCTCTTGAACTCTTTTAGTGAACTTACCATCACCACCTCCTCAGGCAGAGAGTTCCATAGTCTCACTGCTCTTACCGTAAAGAATCCTCTTCTATGTTTGTGTAAAAACCTTCTTTCCTCCAGACGCAGAGGATGTCCCCTTGTCACAGTCACAGTCCTGGGGATAAATAGATCATGGGAGAGATCTCTGTACTGACCCCTGATATATTTATACATAGTTATTAGATCTCCCCTCAGTTGTCTTTTTTCTAAAGTGAATAACCCTAATTTTGATAATCTTTCTGGGTACTGTAGTCCACCCATTCCAGTTATTACTTTAGTTGCCCTCCTCTGAACCCTCTCCAGCTCTGTTATGTCTGCCTTGTTCACAGGACCCCAGAACTGTACACAGTACTCCATGTGTGGTCTGACTAGTGATTTGTAAAGTGGCAGGACTATGTTCTCATCATGGGCATCTATGCCTCTTTTGATGCAACCCATTATCTTATTGGCCTTGGCAGTAGCTGTCTGACACTGGTTGCTGCAGCTTAGTTTGCTGTTCACTAAAATTCCTAGGTCCTTTTCCATGTCAGAGTTACCCAACTTTACATTTGTCAGTGTTAAACCTCATCTGCCACTTCTCTGCCCAAGCCTCCAGTCTTTCCAGATCTATCTGTAGCAGTGTACTGTCCTCTTCTGTGTTAATTACTTTACACAGTTTAGTGTCATCTGCAAAAATTGATATTTTACTGTGCAAGCCTTCTACAAGATCATTAATAAATATATTCAAGAGAATAGGACCCAATACTGACCCCTGTGGTACCCCACTAGTGACAGTGACCCAATCTGAGTATGTACCAGTAATAACCACCCTCTGTTTTCTATCACCGAGCCAGTTACTTACCCACATACAGACATTTTCTCCCAGGCCAAGCATTCTCATTTTATATACTAACTTTTTATGTGGTACAGTGTCAAATGCTTTGGAGAAGTCCAGATATACGACATCCATTGATTCGCTGCGGTCCAGTTTAGAACTTACCTCCTCATAGAAACTGATTAAATTGGTTTGACATGACCGATCCCTCATGAAGCCATGCTGATATGGAGTAATTTGCTTATTTTCATTGAGGTACTCCAAGATAGCATCTCTTAGAAAACCCTCAAACAGTTTACCCACGACAGATGTTAAACTTACCGGCCTATAGTTCCCGGGCTCTGTTTTTGGACCCTTTTTGAATATTGGCACCACATTTGCTATGCGCCAATCCTGTGGAACACTCCCTGTCAGTATAGAGTCCTTAAATATCAGAAATAAGGGTCTGGCAATGACATTACTTAATTCTCTTAGGATACGGGGGTGTATGCCATCCGGTCCTGGCGATTTGTCTATTTTAATCTTTTTAAGACACAACTCTACTTCTTTCTGGGTCAGACAGGGCACTTTTAATGGGGAATTTACTTTTATATTCTGCATTTCATCTGACAGTTTATTTTCCTCAGTGAATACAGTGGAGAAAAAGATATTTAGTAGCTTTGCTTTCTCCTCATCGCTCTCTGCAACTCCCCCCTCATTACTGTGTAAGGGGCCGCCACCTTCAGGTTTATACTTTTTACCATTTATATAATTAAAGAACATTTCAGAAAAGACATACAATGGTCTTTTCTGAACCACTGTGATTTGAAACCAGACTGAACATACAATGTCTCAGACTTAGATTAAACCAATCAAGGCCCCTTCTCTGGTAAAATAGCTGTATTAGTTACTAGTTATCAGCTCTTCCTGACTGTTATATGTAAGGACTTGTTTTATCTGTCTTAGTTATCTGCGTATTTTTTCTTAAATCCTCATTTTCTGTTATGTTGGATGACATTTTGGGACTTTGGAACCAATTACTCAACTTACAATGGTTTCAACATATAATAGTCGTCCGGGAACCAATTAATATTGTAAGTTGAGGGACCACTGTATGGCAATTCACTCTGCCGTTTATTTCTTCTTAAGGCTTTACTTGAGGCAATTTAGTCAAAGTTCTCTTCTGAGAATTCTCTGTAGCAGAAGGAACACTGCACTCTGTGCCCTCTCTGCTCTGTCTCTAGACAGGAACACCCCATGCCAACAAGGTGGTTAACCCTGTTACTGCTAACCTTAGCCATACCTTCCTTGCTGGTAGAAAAAAGCCAGGAAACAAAAGTGAAACAGAATGCCTAACAATAGCAGCAGATCGAATAGACAGAGAAACTTGTAAAATCATAGTTTTAGTAGTAAACTTTATCACTTATATAGAGAGGTAGTGGCTGGTGCAGAGAGAGAAGAGGCAGACTTTTCAGTCTGCCTCTGCTTCTTACAGTTATCAGTCTTCAGTGTTCAGAAAACGCTGAACATGGATTCTCCTTAGCAATGCTCAGAGAGTCAGGGGCATTGCTAGGGTCTCAAAAGATCAGCACATACCTCACATCCAGTGCCTCCCAGGTGATGTCTCCTCTGATGTAGATCTTCCCTGTCATCATCTTCTCCATTTGGCCCGGACAACTTTTCTAAGCCTCATCTCTGCAGAATGTGACACACAGACACCTTATCTTCCTCACATTTCTATTATCATCCCACAACCTGGAGTCCCCACAGCCTTATCCTGCTGCTCGCTGTGCCCCCCAAAACCTCCAAATACTATCCTGGAGAAATAATAGTGACCCCCATAGTAATAGTCCTACCAGTAGTAATTCCCTCATTAGTAACACTGCACCCTACAGTGACCCCAGCACTGATAATGCTCCCCAAGATTGTCCCCATTAGTAGAAGAGTCCTCCAGTATTAATAATGCCCTCACAGAGCCCCCAGTAGTAAAAAGGCTCCGTATTGTTCCCCCAGTGGTAATAAAGCTCCATACAGACCCCTCAGTAGTAACAATGCCCCCTTAGTAGAAATAAGGCAGAACTATAAGTCTCTCCTATAAAGCCCCCAGTAGTAATAAGAACGCCTAATGTCCCCTGGATTTATAATACCCTCAGTGCCCCCAGTATTTATATTGCTCCCCCTACTGTTATAATGCCCGCTGTAGTTATATTCCTCCCTTTAGTGTCCTCAGAAATTATAATTACTCAGCCCCTCCACCATACAGTCCCATGCAAATAAAGCTATTTCCCTCCCTCCGCAGTAGAGTCCTGTGTAAATAACATCACACCATCTCTCCAGCCCCCTTCAATATACAGTCCCCTGTAAATAACATCATTCCCACCCATAGCCGTCATCAACATACAGTTCTATGTAAATAATATCACTCCCTCCGACAGCCGCCTTCAACATACAGTCCCATGTAAATAACATCACGTCCTTCCCACAGCCACCTCCAACCTCCTGTACCCAACCTCCAACCTCCACCTCCTGCAGTCCCATGTAAATAACATAAACTTGCCCTCAGCCACCTCCAACATGCAGTTCCATGTAAATAACATCACTCCACAGTCTCATGTAAATAACAGAACCCTGCCCAAGTCACCTCCAACACACAGTCCCATGATAATAACATCCCTCCCTTCTGCCCTAACATACAGTCCCAGTTAAATAACCACAACTCCCAGCATACCTCTGCTTCTCCCTTCAGTTACCTCTTCTGATGTAGCAGAGCTCACTGCAGCTTCTTCCCAACAATTCTCCTCTTCAGTTTAGAGGACAGGGGTTGAAAAGGACCTGCGATGATGTCACAGTCATGTGACCAGTGCAGGATTGGACGGCACAGATCACATGACCTGTGATGCCATCACAATTGCTACATATCTTGCAGTGTGTTAGATTCAATTGTACTGCCGTCCTGAGGATGGAAATACAATTGTATCTGTCTAACAGGCAGGACATTCGGGACCTGGGAGAAAACATCAGGGGCCCAGGCCCGAATGTTTTATCCTAGGAACGCCCCTGCAGAGAGTTCTAAGGATTTAAAAACTTTGATGAAGAATATACTAGCTGTAATGTATGTATATATGTGGTAGATGCTGATGCAATATTGGTGATAGAAACTGAGATTCAAACGCAGGTGTGAACAAAGCCTAATAATTATCGGCCAAGATTGTAGGGCAGAAGATTTTTGTGGTTTTGCTGTTTAGGATTGCCTGCAATTATATATAATAAAACAACCTTGAATTATGCGCACAGCAGAGGGTAAGGTGTACAGTAATGCTTCCATTAACAGCAGGCAGAAATATTGAAACTTGTGAAAAATTGCAATGAAAACTATATTGCAGAGCTGCATAACTTTTTATTGTATAAGGTGTGAGACTATTCCAGATTAATGATCTTCTGTATTATCCTGTGTGGACTGTATTGGTGCATTTCTTTTATAATGCACCAATACATACAAGTATATGTTCTATTATGTACAGTAGTCATATTGTGTATTTTGCAATTTCGTTATTTAAAGGCTGGTAGGTCGCCAATTGTAAGCACTTAATATTGCACTTGCCCTTTCCAATGTGGTGCTCCAGTAACATATAGTCCCAGATACCATGATTGATGGAAATGTAGGGTTTCCGTGCTCTTCATGGGGACCTGTAAATAATTTGTAAAAGAGTATGGCCGTCTTACCTTCTTGCTTTAACGCTGTGAAATGTCAATGTGACGAACCACACCGCAGCCCTGCCCGGCACGTGCTTACGTGGGGATCACGTGGTTCAGTCTTTTGCCTACAAACACGTGACGTTCCACGCCCCCTCGGGTGTGTAAGGTTACGTATGGCATGGTTTTTCACAGACGCCTTCTGTCCACGCGGGCACAGGCAGGCACAGAAAGAGAGGGAGGGTAGCCCACGTGATCCCTGCCTGGCGCTACGCTCACTCACAATCCTTACCAGCTGAGAGACCCTTTTCACTATCACGAGCGAGTCTATCAGCCCAGTAGTACTGCCACCAGCTCTTGTTTTATATAAATCCGGATTATATCGGGTGAGCAGCCAACCCTAGGTACCGTATTTCAATATTACCAAGAACACGGACGTGGAGATTCGTGATACAAGAAAAGCACAAGATTAAATTATATGTTTAATCGCCTTAAGGGCTCACTAGTTATAACTATATACACAGAAGATGGATACAACGGTCAGATATGCAAATACAAGTGGTATGGTACAACAGAATTGAACAGAACAATAGTAAGTTACCAGAGACATGGATAGTCCATTAAGATGATTTCGGGTTGAGGTAAGGCCTGGCTGTAACAACATGGGGGGCAGTGATCTCAGCAGCTTGTCCAAGGGTCTCTTCAAACACCATGTTCCAGGCGACACCCCCTTCAGAGAAAGACAATGGCTTCTGTTCTCTGGGCATTTTATCCTGCAGCTGGCCACTCCGCTCCTCCGCCGGGAGGAGTCAACCCCCCATCCCAGTTCTGGTAGCAAAAAGCTCCACAAAACCAATATGGCCCATAGCTCCAGGCCAGGAGGTCACAGGGAAAAGGTTCTGGTACCAACTGACCCGCCTGAGTTCCGGCTACAGGTGGAGACCAAACACGACACACTTATCAGGTTCCTGCTTGGAGATCTCCGTATCTCCGCTTCCTGATATGCGATCGCTAACTTATGGACATGTACCTGTCCCTCTCTGTCCCCGCCTCGCGAATATATGATTAGCTTAGGTTTGTGATAAACAGCCAGTCCATAATTCTTTATTAATTCCTGGCTCCATTATGTCTGGAAAGTAGATTTCATGTCTAGCAAGCTGAAAGCTCCCTGCGGGGGGTTCTTTCTATGAAAGGCTGAATTGTATACAAGCGACATACAAGTGACCTGCTTCGAAGACAGGACCCCCCTGCGGTGTTTACTCCATCTGCTAGGTGCCAGAAGATGGCTGTGATTAAATCATGCCTTGAAGATGGCTGTGATTAAATCATGTCTTGAAGATGGCTGTGATTAAATCATGTCTTGAAGATGGCTGTGATTAAATCATGTCTAAAACCTGGATCATGATTCCTTATTCCTCACAGTCAGGTTCACTTAAAGGCTGCAGCCTGGGAGGAAACTATGGCTGTGTGCTGACAGCTGGTGCTATGGTGTCTGGTACCATAATCTGATCAGCTGGATTTCACAGTAGTATGTGTGGCAACATCAACCTCACACTGTTGGGGTCCTGGGTTCAAATCCAACCAAGGACAACATCTGCATGGTTTGTATGTTCTCCCTGTGTTTGCATGGGTTTCCTCTGGGTACTCTGGTTTCTTCTCACACTCCAAAGACATACTGATAGGGAACTTAGATTGTGAGCCCAGCGTGATGCTATTGTCTGTAAAGTGCTGCGGAGTATGTCAGCGCTTTATAAGTGCATAAAATAAATCAAATAGATAATATGCTAGACTTAGATGTGTCTGATGCATGGCCATCCTTCATCCTCCTCTCACTGATTACAATGGGGCACCCATTGTGCATAGCATCACATGTGCAGCACAGTTCACTGCCCACTATTAAGTGTATAGATTGTGAGCCCAGCGTGATGCTATTGTCTGTAAAGTGCTGCGGAGTATGTCAGCGCTTTATAAGTGCATAAAATAAATCAAATAGATAATATGCTAGACTTAGATGTGTCTGATGCATGGCCATCCTTCATCCTCCTCTCACTGATTACAATGGGGCACCCATTGTGCATAGCATCACATGTGCAGCACAGTTCACTGCCCACTATTAAGTGTATAAGACACTAATAATCTTGAACATGGCAGTGGTATTTAAAGCAACCCTTGCTTCTTATGCTGCATGTCTATGTAGATTTAAAGGGGTATTCCAGGATTGGCAGGGGTCCGACACCCCTACCCCCACCGATTAGCTGTTTCAGAGTATATATGACACTGGAACTACATAGCACTGTTAGTGGTATAGCAGACCAAACTGGTTACTGCAACACTTACAAGCACCATCCATTACACAAGGGAGGGAGATGTGCATTTTTGGCACCAGAGCTACTCTGAGATAGCTGATTAGTGGGGGTGTCAGACCCCATGATGATAGAAAAAATTGGATAGCCAATCAGTTTTATAATCCTGAACAATCCCTTTAAGATTTGAAATACCCGCAAGTTTATGATATACTATTGATTGATAGATATTTTATACACTTTTTGATACTTTATATATTTATTTATTTTTATAAGTTCAAGGATTTAAAGAACTCCCGCAAAAATTTTTATTCCATGTCCTGCTAGAAATGTACATGATGTAATCTGTAGTGAATGTCATTTTCTTACCAGTAGCTGAATTTTTGAGTTATATCATCCTAAAGTTTCTTATCTGTGTCATGTGACTAGGAATTAGACCCACCAACTCACACAGCATCTTATGTGTGGACAGGAAGTCTAATTTTCTATGCATTCCTATGGGAGCCTCACTTTCAGTCTCATAGGAATGAATAGAGAAGTGACTGGCTTGCTGTCCTGGGTCAGTTGGAGGTCAGGGAGTTGGTCACATGACCCAGCTACAATAAGAAGAGAGTGGAAACTCTCAATTTCAGCCTCTGATGAGAAAATTACATTCACTACAGATTATATCATGCACCTTTCTAACAGGTCAGAGAATAAAATTTTTTGCGGGAGTTCTTCTTTAAGAGAATAATTGAGCATCGGTACGACTAAAGAAAGCTGTTCATGAAGTGTAAGGTGACTGTATTCTTATATTAAATACAGTATCATTCCACCCATTCATTGTGCTTTTACAGTAATATACTAACCATACCATGTGGCCTATAACTGAGCAACAACCAAGTTAACAGCAATGCTTACATCTTACTAGAATGACAAATCTAATGTTACAATCGCTGTTCCTGCTGTGAGTGTGATCTATATATTATTATCTAATAGAGAAAGCAAGAGAATATTGTTTCATACTAGAAAAACTATGTAGGCTTTCAGTTTATTAGAGAATAGTCTTGACCACCATGCATCTCAGTTTATAGAGAATTAAATTATACGTTTCTACATCTGAATTTCACGTGTTTCGCTGTTTTAGCAACCTACACTAATATGTTAGAAAACTGACTGAATAGTAATTTCCTAATAAGATTATTGTCTAAAACACTTTCTTTACAGGGATAAAATAGAGAAAAGTATCCTGACAACACTTTCATAATAAGCTCTGGGAAGATGAAAGCTGCCTTCCAATTGGTTGCTTTGGGTAATATTGAGAATTTGTATGAGGATCGTGTTAGTTAATGAGGCTCATTATTTTAGATCAGTGTTTCCCAAACAGTTTGGTGGCATACAGTTCTTGATGAGGCACAACCTATCTTCAAGGGTCCAGAATGTCATTTCTATTGAACTGGGATAAGTCAGTATTTGGTGCCCACACGTTTATTGATAATCTATGCCTGACTATAGCTATAGGGGTTTCAAGTTGGCAAGTGAACTATTGGTTCTGGGACTTGTGGTTCCATGAATGTTGCTTAGTTAGCACTTATTCTAAGCAAGTTTATTTGCTTAGAATAATGCACAGTAATGAAAACGATAAGACACTACAAACAGTGTCTTTTTGATTGCTGTATCTTTTCTGGTCTTTTGAAAAAAAAATTCAACATGCTTTAGTTAGCTTGTAAAACAGACCAGGAAATTCATGCATTTTTACAAACCTCTCAGACTTTTCATGTAGAGAAGTGCATAGCAAAATATCTGAAAAAATGAAACACCCAGAGCATGCTGTGATTTATAAAAAAAAAATTGCCAAGGGGCAAAAAATGGCACATTCAGCACACTCACTGAAAAATAAAAAAAATAAAAAACGCACCAAAAACGGAATTGTAGGAATGCAATGAAACTTTCTACCTGTTGTGAATGTAGTGTTGGTATTTGTAAGTGATTACATTATTAGAGCAAAAGAATGCATTTATTGGGGAAAAACGTTTAATTTAGAGGAGGATATAGTATCTGTTGAGCCACCTCTATCCTAGATAGATGATGAGATACAGTTAGTCATGGAGGCATACAGGTTCCCTACAGATATTACAGCGGGGCCTGTAGGTCCTGCACATTTGTAGTTTGCAGATGCTAACGTCTCAGCTTGTCCCATAAATGATGACTGGCAAAAAATCTGGCAACTGGGCAGGCCAAGGAAGTGTTGTAATCTGGTGGATACATTCCTGAGAAACCCTTGCTGTGTGTGGGTGAGCATCATCCTGCTGAAAATACCAGTTAAAAGCCCTGCCATGAGAGGCAACACATGTGGCAGCAGGATGTCCTGCACATATAGCTAAGCTGTTAGTGTCCTTCGTATCACCAGTAGGGGTGACCGACTGTCATATGTGATGGCTCCCCAGATCATCACTCTAGCAGATGGGACAGTGTGTCGCTCTATAGCAAAGGCAGGATGGAAGATCACGAGCCCTCCATACTCAAACCTGACCGTCATTGGATCCCAAATAAAACCCGAATTCATAACTAAAGATGATACAGTTCCAATGAGTAGCAGTCCAGGTTTCTCATTCATGACACCACTGGCTGTCCATGGCAGAACATCTAATGGGTGCCATGGCACCAAATTTGTAAGTGCCTGGAAATGGTCCAGAAAGATGAAAGGGTGTGTATTGAAAGTACCACCAGAATGGCCAAATGATGCTCAATTTGTCAAAATGACCATTCTGGTTCTCTCAGTTCAATGATAAGCCACCTCTCAAAGTCTGTCAAGACAGCAAAATGTCTTCAAGTGCATCATAGAAGGATGTCCCAGTCAGTCTATTGACTTTCATCTCGTCGCTCCAAATCACCCGTTTCCAATCTTCTACTGTTCACACTTTTTTTGCAAAATCAAGCCGACACTTCTTACTGTGTAATGATATTCAAGTAAAGGTTTCTTCACCTTTTATTGGGCCACCATTTCATACTTGTGTACAGGGGCGTAGCTATAGGGGGTGCAGAGGTAGCAGTCGCTACCGGGTCCAGGAGCCTGAGGGGGCCCAAAGACCCTTGTTCTGCATAAGAAGACACTGGTATTATAGAAAGTGCATGCAGGTCAAGTTACATCTCTGGCTGGAAGGAAGGGGTTAGGTAAAAAAATTGGCATGGAGGGGGGTGCCATTTCAATTTTTGCCTCAGGTAGCACAAAGTACTGAGGGAAAGGGGGGGCCCCAAGCTGAACTCTTGCACCAGGACCCATTAGCTACGCCCCTGCTTGTGTAATACGCTCCGTCTCCGTGGACCATGTACAATACAGTACAGTAGCCCCAACGGGAGTATTACACCCAAGCCGCCCCATTCATTTCAATGGGGCGGCTTGTTCCTATAGACTTGGATAGGAACGAGCCGCCCCATTGAAATGAATGGGGCGGCTTGGTTGTAACTACACCTGCTCACCACTACTGATGTTACAGCGAGCATGTAAACAATGAAGAGGGGGCAGCGCTGGCACGGCACACGCATCTTCTTCAAACAGCTGATTGGCGGGGATGCCGGATGTTAGACCCCCGCCGATCTGATATTGATGACCTATCCTCACCTATAACTCGGACAACCCGTTTAACTTATAGCAAGCAGAAATCTTGAAACTTGTCAAAAATAGCAATGGAAAATATATTGCAGAGCTGCATAACTTTTTATTGTGCAAGGCGTGAGACTGTACCTGTATTATCCTGTGTGAATTGTATTGGTGCATTTCTTTGCTTGAGTAAAAGACTAATTACTGCTATTAATGTCTATTTAAACACTCAGTATATGGGTTTTATAAGTTATTATGCACAGTAGTCATATTTGGGGTCATTTATCAAACTGGTGTAAAGTAGAACTGGCTTAGTTGTTCCAATGAGTAGCAGTGCATTTTGCTATTATTTAAAGGCTGGTGGGCCTTTTCCAATATGGCGCTCAGGTAACATATAGTCCCAGATATCATGATTACTGGGGGTATGGGGGAGGGATGCTGTGCTCTTCATGGGGACGGAATACCTCTCCCAACCTGACCAATGGGTTAACTCATTATTTTTAATTAAAGTAGACAGTTGTTGCAGCACCCACTGCCTCTGTATCTACAACATATGACTTGATGACCCAGCCAGGACATGACTGCACAGCAGGACCATGTAGTGTACATGCTCTACAAAAAAACAAAAAAAAAAACCCTTTTCATATGTTTTAGTGACATATCAAAGTTTTTGATCAGCAGGAGCCTGAGTTCTGAGACCCTCACAATTGCTGGAACACATTTAAAAGAATTAGTACCTTATACATTAGATTGCGGATAGTGTAATATGCTTGATTCAGATGGGTCTGATGCATGACCATCCTCCTCTCACTGATTACAATGGGGCACCCATTGGACATAGCTCCACATGTGCAGCACAGTGCACTGCCAACTATCAAGTGTATAAGATACTAATGATCTTGAACATGGCAGTGGTGTTTAAAGCAACCCTTGCTTCTTACGCTGCATGTCTATGTAGATTTAAAGGGGTATTCCAGGATTTTAATATTCATGGCCTATCCTCAGATTGGCAGGGGTCCGACAACCCTATCTCCACCGATTTCAGTGTAACTCTGGCACTGGAACTACACAGCTCTGTTAGTGGTGTAGTGGATCGTACTGGTTACTGCTACACTTACAAGCACTGTCCACTGCACAAGGAAGGGAGCCGTGTAGTTTCAGCACCATAGCTACTCTGAGATAGCTGATCAGCGGGGGTATCGGACCTAGGGCTGAAATGATTGCTCAAATTAATCAAGTAACTGGACATTAAAAAAAAAAAAAAATCCTCCATGCAAATTTTTTGCATTGAGGATTCGTTTGTACCATGTGACCACGCCAGCGTGAAGAGCTTGCTATTACTCATGCGCCGTGGTCACCTGCTAGCCTGCACCACATTGGATCCTGACACACATTGTCAGGACATAGTGCACATAAGCACGCACTGTCTGTGACCTTACGCTGTGTGACATCAGGTCCCAGAACAGCATGTGAAGAAGAGAAGAGTATCATCAGTGCTCCTACAGGAAAGGTAAATATTTTAGTTCACTGGTGCTGCGGCTGGGCACTAATGGCTAGGAGGGGAAGTGGTGGAACTGATGTCATGGGGGAGTTCATGGCAGTGGGGGCAGCTGGTGGCACTGAGGGGAGTTCATTGCACTGGGGGAGCTGGTGGCATAGGGGAGGGGGAGCTGATGGCACTGAGTGCGAGCTGATAGCACTTGGGGAGAGCAACTGATGGCATGGGGGAACTGGTGATATTTGGCGGAGCTGGTGGCATTGGGGGAGGAGCTGATGGCACTGTGGGAGGAGCTAGTGGCACTGGAGGGGCAACTGATAACATGGGGTAACTGGTGGCATTGGGGGAAACTGGTGGCACTGCTGGAGGAATTAATGGTATTGGAGGGGGAACTGATGGCACTGGGGGGGGAGCTGATAGCACTGGCCGGGGGGACTGATAAGTTTTTATAGAAAACGTTCTTTTAATTATTTTTTTTCTTACTAGAGTACTCGATTAAGGCTGTGTTCACACGTCAGTTATTTGATCAGTTATTTCCGTCAGTTATTGAGAGCCAAAACCAGGTGTGGGTAAAAAACACAGAACAGGTGCAGATCTCTTCATTATATCTTACGTCTGTGTAGGCTTCACTACTGCTTTTGGCTCACAATAACTGATGGAAATAACTGATCAAATAACTGAGGTGTGAACAAGCCCTAATCAGTAGAAAACTTGATTACTAAAATAATCAATAGCTGCAGCCCTAATAATGCCCCACGATCATATACTGATGGCCTATTCTGAGGATAGCCAATCAATTTTAAAATCCTGAACAATCTCTTTAAGATTTGAAATACCTGCAAATTTAGAATATACTTGGAAATATTCGTTGATAGATACACTTTTTGATACTTTTTTTATTTTTAGAAGTTCGAGAATTTAAGAGAATAATTGAGCATCGGTACGGCTAAAGAAGTCTGTTCATGCAGCGTAAGGCGGCTGAATGCTTATATTAAATATACAGTATAATTCTACCCATTCATTGTGCTTTTACATTAATATACTAACCATACCAGATGGCTGTAACTCAGTAAGAACCAAGGTAACGGCAACTGCTTACATCTTACTAGAATGACAAATCTAACGTTAAAATCGCCGTTCCTGCTGTGAGTGTGATCTATATATTATTAACTAATAGAAAGAGCAAGAGAATATTGTTTCATACTAGAAAAACTATTAGGCTATCAGTTTATTAGAGAATAATCCTGACCACCATCTCAGTTTATAGAGAATTAAATTATATGTTTCTTCATATTGTATGAAAAAATGAAACAACCAGAGCATGCAGTGAGTTATAAAAAAATGCAAAAATGGCAGGAAACTACATTCTTTGACAATACAAAAAAAAGTGCACCAATAAGAAGTTGTCAGAATGGAGTTAAACTTCTTGTGTGTGTAATGCAAGTGGGTGTGGACCCACTATGCCAATGACCGGCTATATCCAGCAGGGGCATGGCTAAGTAACTACCTGGTCTTCACTAGAGCCTCTGATGGTGAGGATAGGCTTGGACCATTAGGGTAGTTACCAGGCACCACTCCAGATCAGTCCCCCGGTCAGTGGCAAGCACTGAGGGGAAATACGTAGTAAGGAAGTCTTGAGGCAGGGCAGGCTATTGAAGTCCAATGTCAAGGGCAGGCGGCAATCAACCAAAATCTGTTAAATTGAGAAGCAGGGTCCAGTACACAAAGAAGCAGGAACTTCCAAACACCTTCACACAAGGAACTAGACTAGCTAGTGACCAAGATTGCTCAGGCACTTTCATGGGGCAGGAAGCGCCCTTAAATACTTCCTGCAACCCAGAAATAGATAGAGTAGAGATAGAGGCCGTGTACATGCTACCTCATAAAGGAGAGACACACCAGTGCATGCCCTAACAAACAGTACAGGAAACAAGCAGAAAGTAAGCTCTGGCATGGAGCACAGATACAAGAGTTTAAGCTACCTTCTACCTGCGTTTGTCAGCATGGCGCAGGGCAGCAGGAGGGAACGAGGGAGCCTGGAGGGAATGAGGGAGCCGCATGTAGGGCCAGCAGTGCAGGCACAGAGTGCTGGGCTAACAGTACCTCCTCCCCCTTACACCCCCTCTTCTCAGGCCTGGCCTACACAAAAAAATTTTTAGAAGAAGAGGGGCATTGATGTTTTCTCTAGGTTACCAAAATCATTCCCCAAATCCCTTCCAATCAACAAGAAACATGGTTTTACCTCTACTCTTCTTCATCCCCAGAATACCTTTCACCTCATACAGTAGACGTTCTCTTCACCGACTGCAACAGGAGCTGAGATAGATTTCTTGACAAAACGATTCAGGATGACAGGTTTGAGCATGGAGACATGGAAGGAATTCGGTACCTGGAGAGAGGCCGGCAGCTTAAGCTTGTAGGAAACATCATTAATTTGCTCAAGGATCTCAAATGGACCAATGAAGCGTGGACTCAATTTGTAAGAGTGTATTTTGATCCTGATTAGAGATGAACGAGCACTAAAATGCTCGGGTGCTCGTTATTCGAGTCGAACTTTTCCCGATGCTCGGGTGCTCGTTTCGAGTAACGAACCCCATTGAAGTCAATGGGAGACTCGAGCATTTTTTGCGGGGGACCAAGGCTCTGCCTAGGGAAGGCTGGGTGAAAACCTGAAAACCTCAGAAAATGATGGAAACACCACGGAAATGGACAGGAAACAGCAGGGGCAGCATGCATGGATGCCTCTGAGGCTGCTTAATCCCACCATTACCCCAAATTCTCAGGCAACAGCCTGGTGGTTACCCTCATGGCAATTGTGCTCACCCAGACCAAGAAAGGCGATGCAAATACCCATCACATGTTAGGGAAGCACCCAACTAGGTGCAACGAAGGTCCATCACCGCCTGCAGGTGACACCACTGCTCATGCTTGCACTGCAGCTAAAATCAAGTTTAGTATCTGTTCTTATCAGTTGCTGTGGCTGTTGGATGTATAGTGGTGAGCATAGCTGCTTCCCAAGCATCTAAAAAATAAGTCAGTACAATATCTAATACGTCCCCCTACCCGGGTAAATTGTTTGGAGAGAGGGCCTGTAGGTGGGGGGGAAGGAGGTTTCGGTGGAAGAGCAAGAGGAGTGCCCCCTGGGCTAGCGTGTGTGGTGGTGACAACAGCCGGAATGGATTTAGAAAAACTGTTGCATCAACCGCTGCGGTATCGATTCTTCTCAGTTTAATACCGTATACGTCCCCTATCTTGGGACCTTATATTTTATGGATTTTTCGACCACGGAAAACGGAAAAAGAGCTTGCTCTGGCCAGGGGAGTGTCTTTCCCACTGCAGCTAAGGGGACGTGTCCATGCGCTGCCTATCACAGGTCAGGAGGCAATTAAAGAAGAACAAAAAAAACCATCAGTACAACATCTAATACGTCCCCTATCCGGATAAATTGTTTGTAGAGTGGGCCTGTAGGTTGGGGGCAGGCTGGGGCAAGGAGGTTTCGCTGGAAGAGCCAGAGGAGTGCCCCCTGGGCTAGCGTGTGTGGTGGTGACAACAGCCGGGTGTACTTAGAATGACGACGCAGGACCCCAACTTAAAAATTTATCATCAACCGGTACAGTCGTAAATTATGAGATTGATCAAGTGTGGTATGTCTTCTATGTATACTACTCAGTTTAATACCGTATATGGCAGCTATCCGGAAAAATAGTTTGTAGAGAGAGAGAGAGAGAGAAAGATAGGACAAAGAAGTAAATTGTTTGGAGAGAGGGCCTGTAGGTGGGGTGGCAGGCTGGGGGGAAGGAGGTTTCGCTGGAAGAGCCAGAGGAGTGCCCCCTGGGCTAGCGTGTGTGGTGGTGACAACAGCCGTGTGTAGTTAGAATGACTATATAGCCAAGATCCCCTATAGGGTAATCCTCGGGGTGTTAATATATACAAAACCAGTTTGATCACACCTTTGATCAACAAAATTTGCCCCTTTAGGGATTCCCTAACTCTACAGAATCCTAGGGAATCCCTAAAGGGGCAAATTTTGTTGATCAAAGGTGTGATCAAACTGGTTTTGTATAGTTAGAATGACGACGCAGGACCCCAACTTAAAAATTTAGCATCAACCGGTACAATTGTCAATTATGATCTACATCAAGTGTGGCATGACTTTTAAATGGATATTGCATGTGGTCACGTACTCCCTGGAACCCCATAGTCACCCCTTCCCTGATGTGCTAGCCCAGAACATTCTCTGCCCCAATTCGCAAGACCTTTTGCTGTTTCCGTGTGCTGACAGTGGGGATTTACCAGTGTTGTCTGAGGAGGTGGTGGACAATGGCGAGACACAGGTGTCGGGGGGTGAGGTAGTGGTATGGGAAGCAAGTTACAGTGGGGACTCCTTGGGGGGGAATTTCTCAGGATGGGACAGATTCAACTTGGGTGGATCAGGCACAGGAACAGATCAATTTTTGGGGGGGTTTATTTAACTTTTATTTAGCAAAAATAACCACAGAGATATTTATTCGTTATCTTCTCTGCGCAGTCTGGCTTAGGGGTTCGTCACTTTGATGGCGAGCTGTGCCGCTCTCTCCACAATGGTCTGTAGGTTCTTAGATGGAGACGTAGTCGGCGATTTCAGTACAGAAGGACTTGTTGCTCATCAACAGAACCACGACCTCCTTGACATTGTGGACAAGGAATTTGCGGGTGGACCAGGAATTTGCAGAACCCTGTGAGCAGCATGTGTTTGGTCTTCTACTTGCTACCGTATCCAATGTTGGGCAATATAGATTCGCAAGTAATATTATTTTTCACACCTATCCCAAAAATAAAAATGTATGCGCAAATAAAACTGGAAACTGGAATTGGAGAGAGGGCCTGTAGTTGGACCTCCGGAAAAATTGTTTGGAGAGAGGGCCTGTAGGTGGAACTCCGGAAAAATTGTTTGGAGAGAGGGCCTGTCGGTGGAACTCCGGAAAAATTGTTTGGAGAGAGGGCCTGTAGGTGGACCTCCGGAAAAATTGTTTGGACAGAGGGCCTGTAGGTGGAACTCCGGAAAAATTGTTTGGAGAGAGGGCCTGTAGGTGGACCTCCGGAAAATTGTTTGGACAGAGGGCCTGTAGGTGGAACTCCGGAAAAATTGTTTGGAGAGAGGGCCTGTAGGTGGACCTCTGGAAAAATTGTTAGGACAGAGGGCCTGTAGGTGGAACTCCGGAAAAATTGTTTAGAGAGAGGGCCTGTAGGTGGACCACCGCAAAAATTGTTTGGAGAGAGGGCCTGTAGGTGGACCTCCGAGTGCCAGTTGGACCTCTAAAAAATGGCGTTTTTTGGGTCAGCGTTAGGCAAAGACGATATGTAGGAGGAGGAGGAGTAGAAGGAGGAGTAGAGACGAGGAATCGGATACATAAGTTATTTAAATCTTTAGCTGCTTTCCCCCGGAGGAGATTTGAATTCCGGTGAAATCCAGGCTTTGTTCATTTTAATAAGCGTCAGCCTGTCAGCGCTGTCAGTTGACAGGCGTGTATGCTTATCGGTGATGACGCCACCAGCTGCACTGAATACCCGCTCTGACAGCACGCTAGCGGCAGGGCAGGCCAGCACCTCCAAGGCGCACAGCGCCAGTTCAGGCCACGTGTCCAGCTTTGAAACCCAGTAGTTGTATGGAGCAGAGTGATCGCTACGGACGTTGGTATGGTCAGCTAGGTACTCCCTCACCATCTTTCTGTACAGCTCCCCCCTACTCTGCCTAGACTGGGGACAGGTGACAGTGTCTTGCTGGGGTGACATAAAAGTGGCAAAGGCCTTGGAGAGCGTTCCCCTGCCAGTGCTGGACAAGCTGCCTGCTCGCCTCCTCTCCCCCGCTACTTGGCCCACAGAACCATGCCCTCTGCCGCTAGCGGCGTCAGATGGGAAGAATTGTTTCAGCTTGTGCACCAGGGCCTGTTGATATCTATTCACTCTCATACTCCTTTCCTCTGCAGGGATGAGAGTGGAAAGGTTCTGCTTGTACCGTGGGTCCAGGAGAGTGAACACCCAGTAATCGGTGTTTGAAAAAATTCTTCTAACGCGAGGGTCACGGGATAGGCAGACTAACATGAAGTCAGCCATGTGCGCCAGAGTCCCAACACGCAAGAATTCCCTCTCCTCACTGGCCTGACTCTCCATTTCCTCCTCCTCCTCCTCCAAGTCCTCCTCTTTAGCCCATACACGCTCAAGAGTTAAGGACTGAGCACTGGTACCCTCTACTGTCTCGCCGACATTCTCCTCCTCTTCCTCCTCATCCTCATCCCCCTCCTCCGATACGTGCTGAGAAACAGAACGGAAGGTGCTCTGGCTATCAAGCGACGTATCTTCCTCCACCGTCTCTTGTGACAAGCGCAAAGCATCCGACTTGATGCTGAGCAGTGAGTTTTTCAACAGGCAAAGCAGCGGGATGGTGAGGCTGATAATGGCGGCATCGCCGCTGACCATCAGTGTTGACTCCTCAAAGTTGCTCAACACCTGGCAGATATCAGACATCCACGTCCACTCCTCATTGTAGACTTGAGGAATCTGACTGACCTGACTACCAGTTCTGGTAGAAGATGACATCTGGCAGTCTACAATCGCTCTGCGCTGCTGGTAAACTCTGGATAACATGTTTAATGTGGAATTCCATCTCGTGGGCACGTCGCACAACAGTCGGTGAGCGGGCAGTTGTAGGCGGTGCTGCGCTGCCCTGAGAGTGGCAGCATCTGTGGTCGACTTGCGGAAATGCGCACAGATGCGGCGCACCTTGGTGAGCAAATCAGACAGATTGGGGTATGTCTTGAGGAACCGCTGAACTATTAGATTGAACACATGGGCCAGGCATGGCTCATGTGTCAGTCTGCCGAGTTGCAGAGCCGCCACCAGGTTACGCCCGTTGTCACACACAACCATGCCTGGCTTAAGGTTCAGCGGTGCCATCCACAGATCGGTCTGCGCCGTGATGCCCTGTAACAGCTCTTGGGCGGTGTGCCTTTTGTCACCTAAGCTCAGCAGTTTGAGCACCGCCTGCTGGCGCTTACCCACGGCACTGCTGCTGCGCCTAGAGCTACCGACTGAAGGCGCCGTGCCCACGGATGGTAATTCGGTGGAGGAGGAGGGGTCGGAGGAGGAGGAGGAGGCATAGTAGGTTTGAGAGACCGTGACCGAGGTAGGCCCCGCAATCCTTGGTGTGGGCAGTACATGAGCGGCCCCAGGGTCATTCTCGGTCCCAGCCTCCACCAAGTTAACCCAATGTGCCGTCAGTGAGATATAGTGTCCCTGCCCGGCAGCACTTGTCCACGTGTCCGTGGTTAGGTGGACCTTCTCAGAAACAGCGTTGGTCAGGGCACGGATGATGTTCTGTGACACGTGCTGGTGTAGGGCTGGGACGCACATCGGGAAAAATAGTGGCGGCTGGGGACGGAATACCGAGGGGCAGCCACCGCCATGAGATTGCGAAAGGCCTCGGTCTCTACCAGCCTATAGGGCAGCATCTCCAGGCTAAGCAATTTGGAGATGTGGACGTTGAGGGCTTGGGCATGTGGGTGGGTGGAACTGTATTTCCTCTTGCGCTCCAGCGTCTGCTGTAAAGACAGCTGAACGCTGCGCTGGGACACGTTGGTGGACACTGTGGAGGATCGTTGAGGCGAAGGTGTGGTTTTCCGGCGGGAGGCGCTCGTGCCGGGGTCCTGGGCAGGGGGTTGACTAGCAGAGGCAGCGAGTGACGCAGGGGGTTGACTAGCAGAGGCAGCGAGTGACACAGGGGAAGGAGCAGTGGTGTGACCCGCAGGAGGTGGTGAACGGCCTTGGTTCCATTGAGTGGGGTGTTTAGCACTCATATGCCTGCGCATGCTGGTGGTGGTTAGACTAGTAGTGGTGGCACCCCTGCTGACCCTGGTGTGGCACAGGTTGCACACCACAGTCCGTCGGTCATCCTCACTTTCTTTAAAGAACCTCCAGACTTGCGAACATCTAGGCCTCGCCACGGGAGCTTGACTACATGAAACAGTTGCTGCTGATGCACCAGCTCTGGCCCTGCTTCTCCCTCTGGCCACACCACTGCCTCTTACAACCTGTTCTGGTGCAGCACTCGCCTCCGCCTCAGAAGCACTGTCTTCACTCGGCATATCAACCCAGCTTGGGTCAGTCACCTCATCATCCTCCGATTCCTCAGTCTGCTCCCCCCTCGGAATTCCTCCCCTAACAACAACTTCACCACTGTCTGACAACCGTGTCTCCTCATCGTCTGACACCTCTTTACAAACTTCTTCCACTAACTCAACATTGTCATCATCATCACCCACAGACTGCGACAGTTGGAAAACTTGGGCATCGGGAACGAGGTCAGCAGCAACCTGAGAAGTGGTTTGTGACTCTGGGAAGGGTCCAGAAAACAGTTTCTGAGAGTATGCCGGATCACATTACAAATTTTCCTGGCAGGGGGCAGACTGGGGGGAAGGAGGTTGAGGTGGAGGAGCCATAGGAGTGCTCCCTTGGGTAACGTGGGTGGACTGCGTGGAAGACTGACTGGTGGACAAATTACTTGAAGCATTGTCCGCGATCCACGAGATCAGCTGTTCGCACTGTTGTGGTTTCAACAGTCCTCTACCACGTGTCCCTGTAAGTTGAGACATGAATCTAGGGAGTGTAACTCTGCGGCGTTCCACAGCTCCCTCATCAGCAGATACTGTCTCACCCTGCCCAGGACCACGGCCTCTGCCCCCTGCAGTAATTGAATGCCCACGCCCACGCCCACACCCACGCCCTCGTCCTCGACCCTTAGCCCTGGGGTTCAACATTGTTTGTATATAAGTGTATGATATAAAAAAAAAAATTAAACGGGCCTGGTGTACTGAAACCCACAAACTTGTTCAGTCTGGTAGAATTAAGTGACGTACAGAAAGTGTCACCTGGACAGTATATACGGATGGGAGCGAGTGTGCTGAACTGTGACACACAGAAAGGTTACACACAGCTGAGTAAAATGGATTTGTATCACTGAGCTAAAACAATTTTTTTTTTTATATTTGTTTTTTTATATTTTTTTTAAAATTTTCTTTTTTTGGGAACGTGACGTGCAAGAACTATGGTCGAACTGACTGACACCCTGTTAACGGTGGCTATTTAGTCTGCGACCCAGACAAATGTCACACAGAGAATTTTCTGGATCAAGCGGTAGATGATATTGGTAGCAAATGACTTGGTTGTATTCTGTGACGTACAGAAAGTGTCACCTGGACAGTATATACGGATGGGAGCGAATGTGCTGAACTGTGACACACAGAAAGGTTACAAACAGCTGAGTAAAATGGATTTGTATCACTGAGCTAAAACAACTGAAAAAATAATTTTTTTTTTTAATATTTTGTTTTTTGGGAACGTGACGTGCAAGAACTATGGTAGAACTCACTGACACCCTGTTAACGGTGGCTATTTACTCTGCGACCCAGACAAATGTCGCACAGAGAATTTTCTGGATCAAGCGGTAGATGATATTGGTAGCAAATGACTTGGTTGTATTCTGTGACGTACAGAAAGTGTCACCTGGACAGTATATACGGATGGGAGCGAATGTGCTGAACTGTGACACTCAGAAAGGTTACACACAGCTGAGTAAAATGGATTTGTATCACTGAGCTAAAACAACTGAAAAAATAATTTTTTTTTTTTATATTTTGTTTTTTTGGGAACGTGACGTGCAAGAACAATGGTAGAACTCACTGACACCCTGTTAACGGTGGCTATTTACTCTGCGACCCAGACAAATGTCGCACAGAGAATTTTCTGGATCAAGCGGTAGATGATATTGGTAGCAAATGACTTGGTTGTATTCTGTGACGTACAGAAAGTGTCACCTGGACAGTATATACGGATGGGAGCGAATGTGCTGAACTGTGACACACAGAAAGGTTACACACAGCTGAGTAAAATGGATTTGTATCACTGAGCTAAAACAACTGAAAAACTAATATTTTTTTTTATATTTGTTTTTTTATATTTTTTTTTAAATTTTGTTTTTTTGGGAACGTGACGTGCAAGAACTATGGTAGAACTCACTGACACCCTGTTAACGGTGGCTATTTAGTCTGTGACCCAGACAAATGTCACACAGAGAATTTTCTGGATCAAGCGGTAGATGATATTGGTAGCAAATGACTTGGTTGTATTCTGTGACGTACGTACAGAAAGTGTCACCTGGACAGTATATACGGATGGGAGCGAATGTGCTGAACTGTGACACACAGAAAGGTTACACACAGCTGAGTAAAATGGATTTGTATCACTGAGCTAAAACAACTGAAAAACTAATATTTTTTTTATATTTGTTTTTTTATATTTTTTTTAAATTTTGTTTTTTTTAGGAACGTGACGTGCAAGAACTATGGTAGAACTGACTGACACCCTGTTAACGGTGGCTATTTAGTCTGCGACCCAGACAAATGTCGCACAGAGAATTTTCTGGATCAAGCAGTAGATGATATTGGTAGCAAATGACTTGGTTGTATTCTGTGACGTACAGAAAGTGTCACCTGGATAGTATATATGGATGGGAGTGAATGTGCTGAACTGTGACACACAGAAAGGTTACACACAGCTGAGTAAAATGGATTTGTATCACTGAGCTAAAACAACTGAAAAAATAATTTTTTTTTTTTATATTTTGTTTTTTTGGGAACGTGACGTGCAAGAACTATGGTAGAACTCACTGACACCCTGTTAACGGTGGCTATTTACTCTGCGACCCAGACAAATGTCGCACAGAGAATTTTCTGGATCAAGCGGTAGATGATATTGGTAGCAAATGACTTGGTTGTATTCTGTGACGTACAGAAAGTTTTACCTGGACAGTATATACGGATGGGAGCTAGTGTACTGAACTGTGACACACAGAAAGGTTACACGCAGCTGAGTAAAATGGATTTGTATCACTGAGCTGAAACAACTGAAAAAATAATTTTTTTTTTTAATATTTTGTTTTTTTGGGAACGTGACGTGCAGGAACTATGGTAGGACTGACTGACACCCTTTTAACGGTGACTATTTAGTCTGCGACCCAGACAAATGTCGCACAGAGAGTTTTCTGGATCAAGCGGTAGATGATATTGGTAGCAAATGACTTGGTTGTATTCTGTGACATACAGAAAGTGTCACCTGGACAGTATATATGGATTGGAGTGAGTCAGTGCTGAACTGTGACACACAGAATGGTTCCACAGTGCTGTGTGCAATGGATTTGTATCACTGAGATAGAACAATAAAAAAAAACAGGGTTAGGGGTTAGATATGGCGATAGCTGCACTACCAGTGCCAGCCAGCCAAGTGACAAAAAAAAATAAAATAAAATGTCTTCTAGCCCTTAGAAGGGCTGTTGGGTTCTTTGTGGGTGATCCCTGCCTAACAGACAACTAAATGCAGGCCCTAACACTGTCCCTGAAAGGCAGCAGCTCTATCCCTAACGACATCCAGACGGCATCTGAGCCGAGCACCGCGGCCAGTTGGTAGTATATTCCAGGGTCACCTGATCAGGCCAGCCAACCCCTGCTATCGACATGTAAGGGCCCCACGTGATGTTGGGTGGTACGCAGAGTCTCCTGGCTTGTAATTGGCTGTGTTTTTAGGCGCCAAAAAAGCACGACGCGGAAGTTGCCATTTCCTCGAGCATGGCGAGATACTCGTCCGAGCAGCGAGCACTTACGAGTACCCTAATGCTCGAACGAGCACCAAGCTCGGACGAGCATGCTCGCTCATCTCTAATCCTGATGTATTTGGAGGCAAGCCACACTTTGTCACCTGGACAGAACTTAGGAGAATCTTTACGTCTTTTATCAGCAGCCTCCTTCAAGTGCACAGAACCTCTTTCAGAGTTGCCCTGGTCTCCTCTAAAATTTTAAAGAACTCTCTTGAAGTTACATTCACTGCAGGGGTACCAGAAGTAGAAGACACCGGGCGTGGGATGTTAGGTTGTTGACCGTAAACAAGAAAAAATGGGGACTTCTTGGAAGACTCGCTGACATGTTTATTGTATGAAAACTGAGCCCAAGATAATAACTCGGCCCAGTCATCATGATGGAGGTTGGTGAAATGTCGCAAAAAATTGGTCACGATTTGATTGACATGTTCCACTTGAACATTAGACTGCAGATGATAAGCCGAAGAGAAATCCAGAGACACATTCAAAAGCTTATAGTGAGCTCTCCAGAACTTAGACATGTACTGCACACCTGTCTATCTGACACAATATGGTGGGGAAAATCATCGATGAAAACTGTGTTCAGCAAATTTTTTTGCCAGCTGAGGAGCAGAAGGAAGACCAGGCAGAGGGACGAAGAGCGCCATTTTGGAAAAATGATCCACCACAACCCAAATCACAGAACAACCAGAGGACAAGGGAAGATCAGTAATAAAATCCATGGATATCTGTTGCCAAGCAGCCTCAGGAACCGGAAGAGGAAGTAAGAGGCCCACTGGACATTGCTTTGAGGTTTTATTCTGTGCACATGATGGACAGGCAGTGACAAACTCTTCTCTGTCTTGCCACATGAATTTAGAGACCTGCACCAGCTGGAGAGGAAGATTATTTGCAGATAAATCCTCTGTCGAGGTTCTCCTTGATATACTCAGACATGGACTGAGTCTCTGCTGGTGACAGGGGATAGATGCGTCCACGAAGAGGCAAGGAACCCGGGACTAAGTCAATAGGGCAGTCATACAGCCTGTGAGGAGGTAGTGTCTCAGCCTCTTTCTTGTCAAAGACATACATTTAAGCATGATAGGTTGCTGGCAGACCCTGGAGATTGGGTGGTACCAGAGGCGAGCTGGCTAAACAGAAGAAAGAGAACTCCCAAGACAGAACTGTCTCCGGACCTCCAGTCAAGAACAGGTTCATGAACATGAACATGAAGCCACGGAAGTCCCAGGAGGAGAGGATGAGACAGACTTGAGAGGACCAGGAACGAAATCTCTTCAGTATGAAGCGCTTACACCTGTAAATTTACAGGTTCAGTGATGAACTATATAGACTCAGATAGAGCCCTTCCATCGATGGACCATACCATTAGAGGACTCTGCAGACATTGAACAGGTATCTGATGATGATCTACTAGGCCTTGTTGCAGGAAGTTCCCTGCAGCCCCGAAATCCAGAAGTGTTGTCTCCATGACTCGAACATCTCCCAATGAGAGGGTTACCGGCAGAGTCAGAGGAGGAGAGGAATTGTCTCGGGAGTTTCCTGGATTCAGAGGACGGGAATGGAGAAAACGTCCAGCACTGCCACAATAGAAGCAAAGCACCCCGTTCTAGCACAGCAGCAGATCTGGAAAGCTGAGGGACTGAAGACCGCATGTTCCTGCAAGTGCAGATCAATCCGGGTGGCCAGGGATATAAGTTCATCCAGGGTAGAGGGGACATCCCGACAGTCCAGTGCATCCATAATTTACCCAGAGAGACCCTCCCAGAAGGCGGTCACTAAATCCTCATTATTCAAGCCCAATTCAGAGGTAATGGTCTGGAACTGGACTGCATACTGGCCCACGGACTGACCTCCTTGGTGCAGCCGCAGTATAGAAGACGCGGCTGAGTTGGTGCATCCTGGCTCATGAAACACCCTACGTAAAACCTCTAGGACAGCCTGTAGATTCATGATGACCGGGTCACTCCTCTCCCAGAGTGGGTTGATCCAGGCCAGGGCCTCTCCTGTAAGGTGCTACATTAAAAAAGCGACCATGGCTCGGTCAGAGATGAACTTATGCAGCAACAGTTCAAAGTGCAGGGTGCACTGATTAATGAACCCCCCTGCACTGTTTAGGGTCTCCAACAAAGCGTGATGGAGCTGACAGATCAGAGACAGCGGAGCATGTGCCAGGTTAGCCGCTGCAGTGGAACTTCATTAGAGCCTCTGACAGTGAGGATAGGCTTGGGCCGTTAAGGTAGTTACTAGTGTTGATCAAGCACCAAAGTGCTCGGGTAGAACACTTGGTGATTCTCAAGTGCTCTACAGAGCACCAGAGCACAATGGAAGTCAATGGGAGAACCAGAGCACTAAACCAGGCACCCCCTACACTGAAGAGGGGAGGATGTCTGGTCCACAGGAAAAGGTCAGAAAATGATGGAAACACCACTGAAATGGTTTGAGAACAGCATGGGGAGGATGTTTGGATGCATCTTGGACTCCCAAGTTGCTGCTAGGAACGATGTTGTCCTAGTATTATGCCACTTTTACAGAATGACAATAATACACCCAAAACCGAAGATAAAATCGATTTTAGAGGAAAAATTGTTAGGAAATTACACTGAATGTCACAGGTATTTAGTTATATAGCAGATGTGGCGCAAGGAATGTCGCCTTGATTAGTGGCAGAAAAAATTACATTGAATGTCACAGGTATTTAGGATGGTCAAACGTTATACAGCAGCAGACATCAAGGAATGTCGCCTTGATTAGCAGCAGAAAAAAAAATACACTGGATGTCACAGGTATTTAGGATGCACAAAAGTTATACAGGACACTACGCGGGATGTCACAGGTATTTAGGATGCACAAAGGTTATACAGCAGACGCTACGCAGGTAATGTCACCTTGATTAGAAGCAGAAAAAAATACACTGGATGTCAGGTATTTAGGATACACAAATGTTATACAGCACACACTGCGCAGGTAATGTCGCCTTGATTAGCGGCAGAAAAAAATACACTGGATGTCAGGTATTTAGGTCAGGCAATTTTGCGCAATTTTTGTCCCCCAAAAATATATATATTGCAGCCAGATGAAACAATAGTCCTTAAAAGGACTTTTGGGTCTTTTGAAACAAAAAACTAACCCTGCCTAACAAATTCCTATCCCTACACTATCTGTCCCTCCTTTTGCAAATGTTATACAGCAGACTTTGCGCAGGTAATGTCACCTTGATTAGCGGCAGAAAAAAATACACTGGATGTCAGGTATTTAGGATACACAAACGTTATACAGCAGACGCTGCGCAAGTAATGTTGCCTTGATTAGCGGCAGAAAAAAATTCACTGGATGTCAGGTATTTAGGATACACAAATGTTATACAGCAGACGCTGCGCAGGTGGTGTTAAAATCAGGCAAATTTGCGCAATTCTTGCCCCCCCAACAAAATATATTGCAGCCAGATGAAACAATAGTCCTTAAAAGGACTTTTGGGTCTTTTGTAACATAAATCTAACCCTTATATAGCACCCGATGACGCGTTCCCGGCCACCCAATCGCTGTAATGCCAGTAGCCAACATGGCTACGGCATTACAGTGAATGCCAGTACCTCCCCGCATGGGGCAGCATAGCAGCCAAGACACGTGCGGGGAGGGGACTCGAGCATGTGCCGAGCATCGCCATGCTTGAGTGAAACTAGTGCTCAGGCGAGCATGCTCGCCCAAAACTAGTAGTTACCAGGAACCACTCCAGAGTAGTTCTCGAGTCAGTGGCAGTGCTGGGCTAACAGTGTGAATGCATACTCCATAAGTAGGGGTTTCCAGGTGAAGTTGGGACGTTCCTGGCAGAGGGGTTTGGGATGCCCTGATTTTACCAACCTAAACATTGGTGAGTACGGGCACACCCTTTAGGAGACTAGAGTAGTGTGCCCTGTTGGCCGCACACCACTAAGCCCCTGACTGTATGTCTATACCTCAGGGTCTATAAATTGCTCCATCTGTTATCTATATACAGAAAATCAGCTCACACATGGCACCCATTGGAGCATTGGAGTACAGAGCTTTGTGACACTACTCAGATTCTCTGCCCTGTACATGATACCTACTACAAGTCCCACATTTCCTAACGATTGCAGAAAGTTTAACAATTTGCCTAATTTATAGACAAATATAATTTAAAGGAAGTCACATTTTTTTTCACATATTTTCCTGAAAAATGTGTTAGTGCAAACACTGCGTGGCAGCAAGAGTTCACATTCCTAGTACGACTGACCTCTCTCTCAGGGACTGTTCCTATAAAGTTTCTGCAGGTGACATAATTAGCAGTTTCCTACCAATGCTCTACAATCCTCCAGACGACAATTTCCCCACCTTGAACACTGGGTTTATTGTAGTTGGCAGCCCAATAATAGAGTTGTGACAAGCCATGTTAATACTCACAGGGATACATTTCACTTATCACCCGTTTAACCACTTCTAGATTATCTTTAGTGCTGGTCTTAGCTAATTGGTATAACGCCAATGGAAATATTAGCCAGTAATTGTGCTGCTACAAGACAGTTTATATAACCTGTAAATGTAAGGTTTTGGGCACATGTTATTGTAAATGTTGCACCCAAAATAAAATGAGGGCCGATTGTCTGTTTTAATTGCAATGAGAGTGATGCATTTTTTAATTTTTGGGAACATTACATTGAACCTATGCTAAACATATATAGTGCTCTAGATAGTTTTTCACTGTTCCTAAACTAAATACCGTCTTCCTAAGTAAATTATATCCAACTACCCCCAAAGTTATCATCATACACCATGAAAGCTATTGGTTCAAAGATTGGGACCCTAGGCTCTAGTTTACCAATTATTAAAATAGAAGGACCAATGAGACCATGGCTTTCGGGGGAAGACTGTGATTTGTCTATGCATGACTCCTATGTAAGTCAAAGGTACGTATATAAAAAAAATAAGTATTATGTTCCTGCTGTTGCTCTGGTGGTTCAGACCTGCTGGTCTTCCTCTGCTCCCCAGAGAACTGCAGGAATCCGATGTGCAGTCCTTCTTGCAGGCTGCTTTTTGTTGGCAAAGGCATCTTCCTGTTCTCTACAGGGTGCTTGCATGTGCACCCTTTGGCTCTAGAAGGGCCAGCAAATGCACCCTAGTTCTCCTCAGTCTATGGGAGGCCACCTCAGGTTTCTTAAGGCACTTTCGCCTAGGACACCACGCCTAAGTCATTCTAACTTGCTAGTTCCTTTGAAGGTGGGCTGTTCCATTTGTCTGCCTGTGTACCGGCTTCTGCCTGATTCCTGACTCTGATTCTGCACTGCCTGACTCACCTGTTCCTGATTACCATATGGACTCTTCACTGCCTGCCTTGATCTCGGCCTGTACCTAACTACATTTTAGCCTGATCCCTTTGTGCTCTGCATTGGTGTTTTTGACCCCAGAGGATCAACTGCCAACCACACAGAGACCGCTCCAAGAGGTAGTGGCCTAGTGGATCCCCTGCAGTAAGGTCCCTGCAAAGGGGTTAAAGGGTGAATACTAGGTGACTGCCAGGATAATGTCCTTAGTCAAATCTATTGGTTGGCACAGTGGTTCCATACCCACTGCCGTAACTAACAGTTTTCAACAGTAAAGATGAAGAATTGTCCATGACATTGGTTACATTTGCCGCTGGAAAACTGGCATAAGTTATAGTTCAAGTCTATGTCAGCCCATAGCTCTTGTAGATTTGAGTTTTTGGTGTCAGTTTTCAGGCTCAGACTGGCCCACAGGGGTACAGATGAATCTTCACTGAGCAAGGTGAGCCCCTAGTCTCCCACCCCCTGCACAAGTAGCACATGACACAGTAGACTAACTCTGCCACATATAGTGTAGATAGGCAGCATACAACATCCCAACCAACCTATGTTCATATAAAAAGAATGGCTAGACTATTTAGCAGGGGAATAGCTTTAATTCATAGGGCCACATAGCAAAATCAGATAGGGCCCTAAGTACGTAGTGTAAGAAAGTTAAAACAGCAACATAAGTAGCAATAAAAAAAAGTACATATAATAGTACAATATATCAAAAAACCCAAAAACCCACATTATGGCAAAAAGCCACCATATTGTTATCCCCCCCCCCAAAACAAAACAAAACAAACTACAATGATGTTACATCTCACTGGACTCCGTCAAACCCTATGCAAGTGCTATGGCCCTAGTCATAACCATGCTATTTAACAGACTACCCACTTTACTATTATCGACGACTCCTAGGGATAGAGGCAGGCTAGCCAGTTTTCTCCTTCTACAGGAACCTGCCATCTCAAAGTAGCTGCAGGAACCCCCGTAATCAATCATCTTGTAGCGTCTTTCTGCTGTCTGCCACTGTGTGTGCAGGTAATATTTACATATAGCTGTACAGTAGGACCTTGAATGAATTTTCCTGGTGGACCCTCGGCACCCCAGTCTGACACTAGGCGTATGGATGGCCAGAGATGTGCCTAATTTATTTATCTTGATAAATCTCCCTCTTTGTGTTGAAATCTTATTTGTGAAGGATGAACGGATATCAGCTAAAGATGTTTTTTTGATTGGAAAACATCTTCAGAAGGTAAGAGATTAAGGTCATAGTTTTAACTCCCAAACATCTAAAGGGTACATGACTACATGTGGATCAGCTTTGCACGGAAAATCTCACTTTCTTTTAAATAACATTTTCTGAAAGAAAGTACTGTAATAGTGAAAAAAAGACCCCGTTTCCTAAAGATGTGCATATTCTGATGTATTTAATGATGTCTTCTAACAAGTGGTAAGCATGATTCTGATTCCAATAGAATTATACACCCTACATCTTTGAATGGGTTAAATGACAGTTTCACCCCCGACTGTCAGATATATATAAGAAAATACTGATGAAGATGAGCAAATAGTGACTCAGCTGTGCACCTGCAGGGAAAATGTCACACCTTCCACACATATGCTGCTGAGATCTCCTGTATTTCTGTCACGCTAGCAATTGCTAATGCAGCAGGGCTGAAAACAATGTACTCTTAACACAGCAAGACTCTGTTCATGTTCATGTATAAACCTGATGAAAAAGCTTTATAATTAGACATTAACTTTTTAAACTTCTTCTTAAAGGGGTTGCCTCGCTTCAGCAAATGGCATTTATAATATAGAGAAAGTTACTACAAGGCACTTACTAATATATTATGATTGTCCATGTTGCCTCCTTTGCTGGCTAGATTCATTTTTACCTCACATTATACTCTGTCAGTTTCCATGGTTACGACCACCTAGCAATCCAGCAGCAGTGGCCGTGCTTGCACACTATACGAAAAAGTACCGGCCTCTGTGGTGGTCGGGACCATGGGAGTGTGCATAGTACATGAATTATTTCTATAGTGTGTGACTATAACTAACAATCATTGTATTCTGTGATGGGTATTAATCATTTGCTGTATTCCAATACAGTTCTGCCACCTGCAGGCCTGTATTAGAGTACACCAATGATAGGTATCAGATCCTGCTTGAGGCTCCGTGCTATCACGGGCATATTGCAGCTTCCCAGCTTTCAGCAGAGGAAGGCTGTTAAAGTTGTGGGAGCATGTGGCACCTGCATCTTCACCGCCTAGATGCCCTGGTCACATTTGACCATGGCATCTGAGCAGGGAACTGTGAATATAGCACTCCTGGTGCTGGCTATACTCACCACTCCCTGATCTTATGTTGGCCTGACGATGCTCAGTGTAAGCATGCATTATGACCGGTTGCTGTGGGACATCAGGTCATAGTGCAGCACAGAGCCAGCAGAAGAATAGGGAGTGGTGAGTACAGCCAGCACCAGAAGCACCGTATTAACATAGTTGAAGCATTTAATATTTTCATAAGATGCACTGCCAGTGCAGGAAAAGTGTGCTGGATCTGTGAGTGGCAGCATCGCCCAGAGCAGGAAAGGTATGTTTTTTTTAAATTTATGTCTGATCTGAGGTTTGATGAGGAATGGTGATCTGATTTGGAGGTCTAATGCAGATTGGAGGTCTGATCTGAGGTGTTATGAAGATTGGGGGTCTGATATAAGGTTCTGATGAGAGGTCTGATTTGGGGGACTTATGAGGAATGGGGGTCTGATTTAGGGGTTTGATGAGGATTGGGGTCTGATTTGGGGGTCTGCTGAAGATTGGGGGTCTGCTGAAGATTGGGGGTCTGATGTGAGGTCTGCTGAAGTTTGGGGGTCTGATCTGAGGTCTGATAAAAAATATTTTTTTCTTATTTTCAATCTCTAAAATCTAGGTGTGTTTTATGGTCAGGTGCATCCTACCATTACCACTGCAGCCTTTGGGACATTTAGTACATTCCTATGAAGCCTTGCCAGACCATATGAACTATTGCTGTGGTAGCCTCAGATCCTTCAGAGGGACCAAGGATACCGCAGCGAATAAAGGGCTTCCCTGTTCTATGCCTGGGGAAGCCATTCAGGCCCTGGGAGCGCAATGATCCCAGGGAAAGCCGCTTCAGATGTCATAGTGGCAATCTGAGGGTTTAAATGTCAACATTAATGGCGATTACATACATTAGCCTTGGGTGTCTTCTGTATAGAACAGCAGAAACCCAATAATTATGGAGCCTTCTGCCCTCTGGAGTGGACACCATCTTTAAAGACCCAACTTGGTAACCAGGAAATGCAACTGCTATAGGTAAAATCCAGCTCTGCAGTCTTGTGAACCCTAACCAGTGTTAATACACCTAGCTGATGAACTAGGTTTATTAGATGTCTCTTTTCAGATAGTACTTTTCTGAAACAACAGCCTTTAGTCTGTTTTTGCTAAGTCTATTAGGGTGGCTGCACACAATGCAGATTTGTGTGTGAAAAAAAGGCACATAAATCTGCATTATTTATCAAGTTTTTGGCGCATTTGTTGTGTAATTTTTTGTGTGGATTTGATTTGGATTTTCTACAGATCTCATCCTTCCACTGAAAAGGGTGAAATCTGCAACAACAAAAAAAAAATGCAACAACAACTGACATGCTGAGGATCCACACAGCAGGTTAATTTCAGCACCTCAGAAAACAAGCAAAGTGTATGTGAGATTTGTCTAGTTTCATACACTTTGCTGGTACTGTATTACGCTGTGGTTTTTCTGCACAAAATCTTCACTTGAATTTATTGAGAAACACACTTTTCTGTCTTCAATGTCTATTTCTCTTTTATATTTGTATTCTTTATCGTACAGCACAATAAGATTGGTCTATCACTTAGCTTACTTATATTAGTTTAATTTTACTGACCTTTCTCTTTAAACCTCCATAGAGTATATTCTCTGAGCTTACTGTAAGTCTGACAAGGAGCTATTTGTAGAGGACGCCAGCAAGTCCTCTGTGACCCTCTCACACATCCCCTCACACATTAACCAAAGGAGGAGGCTCATGGCCACAGTCCAAAACCACTTAGATCATTTTACCAGGGGCACTGAGCTTCCCGTCCAAAGGCCGCTCTTTCCACTCCATAGCTCCCCACATTGTGACATTTTCCTCACACTTGTCCCCCCGTATTACAGCTGAGAACGTAACAAGGGAGTGTTGTCTCTCGATATAAAGATCAGTGTAATCAAAGCTGTGGTCAATCTGTTGTCAGTGAACTCGAGAGCAGGTTCCAGTGCTGCATGGTGGCAGAAACTGAGAGAATTATAGATCTCTGTCGGGTCAGACCCGGGTCACTACTCGCTTCATGTGTAGCAGCTGACTGACAGAAAATAAGATTTTTTTACTCTAATAGGTAATGTTATGTTCAGTGTGAAACACAACCTGATCTTTTTCATTTTTCTTTTCACAGCAAACCATTGAAGATTTCGATATGACTTCAGGTCCTCAATTTAATTGTGCTATATGGTTTGCATAATTAAAAGTAAGTGTGCCATATGCCAGGGTGTGAGGCATAGAGCACTTAGACCCCTTTCACACGAGCGAGTTTTCCGCACTGTATCCTGACCCATTCATTTCTATGGGTCTGTGTACATGAGCGTTTTTTTTTTCACTCATCAGTTCTGCATTGCGTGAAAAACGCAGCATGTTTCATAGAAGTGAATGGGGCTTCAGTGAAAAACGCATTGCATCCTGAAGCAAGTGTGGATGCAGTGCGTTTTTCACTGATGGTTTCTAGGAGATGTTGTTTGTAAACCTTCAGTTTTTTATCACGTGCGTGAAAAACGCATCAAAATGCATTGCACTCGCGCCATCATGTGCTGATTTTCTGGATCTAACAAGACCCATCTGGATAAAGGGGCAAATGTTTGTCCCAGTATCTCAGAACCAGGTTTGGATCTAGTCCTGGATTTTATTGTAAGTCTTCAGTTTTTTTTTTCACGCACGTGAAAAATGCTTTAAAACTGATTGCACCTGCGTGAAAAAACTGAAACACTGAACGCAATCGCAGACAAAACTGACTGAACTTGCTTGCAAATTGCAAGTTTCACTGAACGCTTCCTGACACATTCCGTATCGTTCGTGTGAAAGGGGAATAAGAAATGAACAAGACTGAAACCTGATATGATTATGCTTCAGCGTAGTCTGAGATCCGAATTATTTGGTGAACACTAGATGTCTCTGCAGGATAAGTCATATTTGCAAGAAGTATTTTTACGGTTCAGAATTTTCTAATGAAATAAAACATTTTAGATCGGCAAGTGTACTGCATGTAATAAAGTGATGGATACTGACTCCCGGTCACACTTAATGTGGTTGCAGTAGAATTTAGATTATGTTCCTCCAGTAGGAGAAATCCCCCTCTTCCCTGTACACATGACAGATGTGTTCTCACTCCTGTGACTCATGACATATAAGTATATTATATTTCACATAGGAATTGTGCAACCATTGACTTGACCCAGCAGAGTTCTGGAGAGCAGTATTAAAAAAAGATGCTTGACCAGCACTGCTGATGTGGAAAGTTCAACCTGAGCAACGTCTCTGTAACATAGTTATTTTAAGCAATAAACTACTTTAAATTTTCCTTGGGGGCATTGAGTTTCCTGGTGTTTGTGTCTCATTACAAACATCTGGGAAAAGCTTTGGAAGTGGCTGTGTGGTGAGAGTTGTGTGGCATGAATTTATCATACAGTATGGGGTATTTTTGAAGTCAGTTTTGCTGGAGGCAGTGTTGGCAGAATTGGTGATAAACTTATCAAAATCT
This sequence comes from Rhinella marina, assembly GCA_900303285.1. NCBI lineage: Eukaryota > Metazoa > Chordata > Amphibia > Anura > Bufonidae > Rhinella > Rhinella marina. Next base: position 77,292 of record ONZH01014236.1, read on the forward strand.
CAAACTATGTTGATACTGTAAATGTGTAAAACCTTTAAATATGTCTGGAGATGGTTCTTCATTTCTTATGCCACACACCTACTAGAGCAAGATTGTGCAACATTTTTTGCAACATTTTTAAAAGTTGCAATTTATAAATGACCAAGCAGCAAGCTGTGCGTTTCCAAACTGACATGCATAGTGCAAATTGCTTTAAAGGGGTATTCCCATCTCAGCCAGTGAGGGCATATCACTATATCAAGAACAGAGGGGGGAAAGTGGTGGCTGGAGGACCTCAGGTTTCCCCGGGTCCAGCCACCAACAAGCCCTCTCCCCATAGAAGTGAATGGGAACGCACTGTGCATGACCGGCCACCGATCCCATTCATTTCTATGGGGCCCAGCTCAGCTATTTTCGGCGGCCCCATAGAAATGAATGGAGGGCGGCGACGCATGTGCAGTGCGCCCTCCACCAGTTTCATGGCTCCGTTCTCAGTGTAGGCACAAGTCCCTGCACCTATCAGACAATGAAGGCATTTCAACAATCGCCCCTCCCTATACTGTGTAGGAGATTACTGTGTGTAATAGCAGTGATCTCTTTCACTGATGAGCAGTCAATTGCCGGGGAGGAACACTTTCCAGCCAACAATCACCTGTTCAATTCAGCAGTGTAAAGGGACCTTAATAAGACATAGGAAATTTAGATTGTAAGCTCTACAGGGGACAGCGAGTGATGATAATGTAAGGCACTGCAAAATATGTTGGTGCTATATAGGCCAAATCTGTCACCAGTTTTATGCTGCTAGATTCTAAACAGCTCGAGCGCATGCCAATGAGTCCTTATATTCATGAGCTCACGGCTCTCCCCACCCACCTGCCTTTTCCATAGGAATCAGCAGCAGGTGGGCGGGGAGAGACAGGACTCATTGGCATGTACTGGAGCTGTTCTGTATAATATATTGGCAAAACGCCTGGGTCAATTAAAAATAGTGACCCAGCATTTTTCTAAGGAGACCTGCCACTAGTCTATGTTGCCCTTAAAACATAGTACAGATTCTTTTTAAGTATGTCAGAGCACAGGTACCAGTTAAGGCTTATGCACAGTACCGTATTACGGATTAGTAAGCTACAAATCCCTAATATTGCCTCTGGTTTAATACAGGAAACATATTTTAACAGATTCATATGGATCCTTAGGGGTTCATGTTTGCAGTTCATTTAAAAAATAAAAAATAAATAAATAAATATATATATATATATATATATATATATACTTTTGCTCAAGTAGATATGATTTGGCCAAACTATATATCATCTTACAAGTGCAAATCTACGACTGGCGCGTGTTTAAAATGTAGGCTGCCACCTCAGTGGGTACGGTAACTAATCAACTCATTTTTACGTGAAGGCAGCACTGTGTTTATTGATTGCATACATTATTTATTGGATTTGTGAAGCTGAAAATTACAAATGCCAATAATGTATCTCCCATAAAAGTGATGTCAAATAAATAATTAATATTATTTCAGGAAAAAATTGATTATTTTGTGGTGTTAAAGCCTCAAGCTAAATTAAGTGATCCACTATATGTCTCTCTAAGATGTCCATGTGAAAGTTGAAGATGCCCTAGGTGTGTGTGTTAGGTAATACCCATGCCTGGCAGTCTATTTCTCTAGTGGTGGGACTGATGTGTCCCCAGGCAGGAGAATAACCGAGGTCAGTCTGGGCTGCATTGATTGCAAATCATTTTATACAGGTGTCGACTGAAGTCAATCAATTCCATTGATGGAGACATGTATGTAGCATGTGTTGGAAAGCTTTCAGTGCATCCATACAATGTCTTGGTAAGGTGTTCCCTGGCTGTGAGATACAAGACTCTTGTTGACCTGCAATTAATATAACTCGCTGTGCTGCGTGCGGCTTTAAAAAAAAGAATGTGAGCTATATACTAGAAACCCAGGATGATTTTTATTCAAAATCTAGATAGAATTGTTTCGCCAGATTAAAACATCAAGAAAAAAAGTAGTGACATTTCCATGTTTTTCAATTGGATGGTACAGCAGGAAATGGCTTTACGTGGGTATGGGCAAATAAATGTCAATATTAAATGTAGGGCCTGGTGGGTAGTGGGGTAGGTACCTGGTTTATGGCACCTTCAGAATGGGGTGGATTTTGTTGCAGAACTTTCTGCAAATGAAAATCAGTTCTATTCACCTGAATGGGGCTGGCAGAAATGTATGTGCTTCCCAATACAAACCCTTATCCAAGTGAAATGTGCTTTGTGTAAAGTCGCCCTTAGGCTAGATTCACACGACAGTATGTGTTTTGCGGTCCGCAAATTGCGGATCTGCAGAAAAAACAGATGATGTCCATATGGCATCCGTTTTTTTTTTGCAGATCCATTGTAACAATGCCTATCCTTGTCCGCAAAATGGACAAGAATCGGATATGTTCTATTTTTTTTTGCGGGGCTACAGAACGGACATATGGATGCGGATAGCACACGGTGTGCTTTCCGCATTTTTTGCGGACCCATTGAAATAAATGGGTCTGCATCCTATCCGCACAAAAAAAACAAAACAGAACGGACACGGAAACAAAATAAATTCGTGTGTATGTAGCCTTAATCTGTATTTACACATAGCAGTTGAAATGTGGTTAGGGGTCCATGCACATGGCCGTAGCTTTAGTCCACATCTGATAGTCTGCATTTTTTTGCAGATCGGATGTGGACCAATCAAAATGGCAGCATGCACTCTGACAGTTCAAAAACAGCTCAGTAAAGGTATCATTTGCATAAACAAGGTAGCCCTTACCATATATGTTTCTAAAGTGTGAAACTATGACTCTCAGTATAGCCTGAAGAGTTCTAAAGGTATGCTGGGAGTTGTTTCACAAAAGAGCATGCTACTGCAGACCACATGAGAGGCTACATCCCTGATCAGACCAGTCAATGGTAAAATCAGCATTTACATTTAGTGACTTACACAGTTATTCTCCATCCAGTTCAGATCACCATGATGACTTCTCCAGGCCATGGCTTGTCTCTGTAGAGTTTGCTGCCATATGTCTTCAGCTTCTCGATGTGTCCCCTATAGTGCCTCCTTCTCTGTGCGCCATAGAGTCTCATGCTCGGTGCCCCCATACTATTCTTTTTCTCTGTGTGTGCCCACCCTAAGGTCTCGTCCACTTTTCACTGACGTGTGCTCTCCGCATTTCCCACAGACAGCTCATGTATTCATTGATTTAAATATGTGGGTCAGTAAAAAAATCACAGATACACTACCTTGATCCGTGATGTGGACCAAGCAGGTCCATTGAAATCTATGGATCGGGGTTGGTGAAAATCAACGAACACAACACGAATGGCATCCATGGTGCGTCCATTTTTCACTGAAGACTGGAGATTCTTTGGAAATTTAATTTTCAGCTGAGCAACGTCAGTGAATTACAAATGACACACGGATGGTAAAAATGGACACAACCAACCACAGATCCTTCATGGATGAAACACGTACACATTTTTTAACAGACGTGTCACTGACACTGAAATGTGGACGAGGCCTAAGGCCAGCCCTGTAGATGGTCTTTCCAGAAAATCCCTTTAACCGCTTCGTGCCCAGTGCCGTACTAGTACAGTGCTGGGTGCGTGTTTAAAGATGGCACCCTCTCCTGAACCGCGGGTGAAATGCTGATTTATACAGCAGACACCCGCGGCTCATGTCCGCGACTGGCACTAATGCCGATTGCGGACATTTAACCCTTTGGATGCTGCGGTAAATCCTGACCACGGCATCCGAGGGCTTAAAACACCGGAAGCGCGTGCTTCCGGTGTTACTCCGGCTCCCCCTTGTGGCTATAGGGGGAACCGGAGTATGTATGCAGCAGCCCCTGTCATAGTCAATGACAGGAGGCTGCTGCATAGACTTTCCTATGGAGCCCTTCTGTGTAGTTGGGCTCCATAGGAAAGCATTAAAATCATCATAGACTCCGATACTAATGCATTGGAGTCTATGATATAAGCAATCAGATGATTGCTTGTAATAGTTCCCAATGGGAACTATAAAAAAGTGTAAAAAAATTAAATAAAGTTTAAAAACAAAACAAAAACAAAAACGTAGAAGTTCAAATCACCCCCCTTTTCCCAAAATAAAAGTAGTAAAAAAATTAAGAAAATACACATCATGGGTATTGTCGCGTGCGAAAACACCCATATTATAAAAATATAAAAATTTCTTTCCCATACGGAAAACAGCGAAACGGAAAAAAGCGTCAAAATGGCCGATTCGCCATTTTTTGTCGCTTTTTTTTTTTCTAAAAAAATTAAATAAAAAGTGATCAAAAAGTCATACACACCCCAGAATGGTATCAATGAAAAGTTCAGATCGCCCTGCAAAAAATGAGCGCCCATATAGCTCCGTACACATACTGTAAATACCAAAAAGTTATAGGGGGTCAAGATATGACAAAAAAAAAAAATTCCAACTTTATAATTATTTTATCACTATCAAAACGCAAGAAAAACTATACATATTAGGTATCGCCGGATTTGTACTGACCAGTAGAATGAAAGTAACTGGTCAGCTTTAATGAACATCGAACGCCGTAAATAAAAAACCCATTAAAACTGTAGCAAAATTGCGTTTTTTTTGCATTTTCACCTGATTTGGAATTTTTTTCCCGCTTCCCATTACACCATATGCAATATTAAATGGTGCCGTTGGAAAGTACAACTTGTCCCACAAAAAACAAGCCCTCATACAGCTATGTGAATAGAAAAATAAAAAAGTTATGGCTGGTATGAAGGCAGGGAGCACAAAACAAAAACGGAGAAAAAAAAACCCCTCCGGGGCTGAAAGGGTTAAAGCTCCTTACAACCTCTATGTTGTATGGAGGAGTATCTGCACCTACTGTATGCCTCCAATTTCCTACAGAGCCATACAGAGGTTTTTTTTTCTGTTAGATTACATACGAACCAGAGAGAAAAAATGTGACATGCTCCATTGGATGTTGGTTGCCTTATTATGGAGGTATAATGTCCCACATACGGCACAGCACAGAGTGCCATAGGGCAGCACAGTATACAAATAGGATAATTAATGGAAGAACGGTCTGTAGGAGGAACTGGAGTTGAGATACATTTTCGTACAGAGATTTCTAAGCAAATTTCAGCAGGATAAACATATGATAACTTAGGGCTCATGCACATGACCAAAAAATATGGATGACGTCTGTGTGCATTCCTTATTTTGCGTAATGGAACAGCTGTCTCCTTATAGAGCAGTCCTATCTTTGTCCGTAATGCGGACAATAATAGGACATGTTCTATTCTTTTGCGGAACGGAAATATGGAAACGGAATGCACATGGTGTAACTTCCGTTTTTTTGAGGACCCATTGAAATGAATGGTTCTGTATATGGTCTGCAAAAAAACTGAAGAAACTACGTTTGTGTGCATGAGCCCTTAGTGTGTATATGACCCTATGTACTGTAGCTATACAGTTTAGTATGTTTACATGGGATGAAAGGCATTTACCAGAATGTGGAGCTTGTGCATGTAGTAACCAATCAGATTAATTTATCTCATAACTTGCAATTATAGAGTCAAACAATTTTTGGAAGGATTCAACTGGAAATGTGGTGTGCTACAGCACAGTGTGTTACCTGATCTGGAAATAGGTGACACAGCCTCTGGGAGTCCACCTATAACCCCTAGTCATGTTATCACCAAAAAACTGCAAAATTCAACGCTTTGTAGAATTCCAACTTCAGTAATACTTATAAGTGTAATATAGTAAAATAAATTATTTATAGTTGCTGGAAAGTCGCCTTCCTACTGGGGGGAATACACACACTTAACAGTCTTACAAAAGCAGACGAGATTGCCTAAAACCAAAGAGGCAGATCCAAGTGCTTACAGTTTATGCAAAGAGCTGGGGACAGCATGGAACAATTAAATTATGGAATGAATTACCCAGAGACAGCTGCAAGGTTTGCAGAGGCGATTTGAAGCCTGGAATAAATGGCCGCAATTGCTGGAATTATTGCACATGGATCCTGAGGGCAAAGGCAACATTGCAAGCCTCAGCAGTACAGCGCAGTACATGAACTGCTTTGTGTAGAAATGATTCTTACAGAACAGGGTGATAGAACAGCAATCTTCAGCAACAAAGTTGTAACATCTCCATGAAGATCACGTGGTGCGGTTCATCCAGAGAGACGCTGCTACATTTCTGTAATTGGTTGTATTTTTATACATAATCGCCAACATTTAACTTAGTTTCCACTGACAGCGTGTATTAGTACAGGTACTTTTAAGCACATCACAGATATCACTGACTAAGGTGAATCACGGATGTGAGGTGTCTGTGTTCTCGACAGACAGAACATCTATCTTTTGACTTTAAAGGGTTATTTTTTTTAGATTTTTTAGGTGATCCGTATCTGATTGGTGGGGGTCATCAGTTAAAAAATCTTGTATTCATATATCAGTGGTGTTCCACAGATGATTTTCCAGGTCAGTACGATTACAACGATACCACACTTGTTTTTCTTTTTCTTGCATTTTAATACTGAAAAAAATTAAAAACATTGAAAAAAATTATTTTTTTCATCACCATATTCTAACCCCTATAATTTTTTTGTAGTTATGTGTACAGAGCTGTGTAATGGCTATTTTTTTAAGGGCAATCTGTATTTTACAGTGATACCATTTTGAAGTGTGAGTGACTTTTTGGTCGCTTTTTATAAAAAAATGTTTGGGGAATTGAACAAAAAAAATGGTGAATTGGTCGTTTTCATTTTTTCTGTTACACCATTCACCGTATGGAATTAATATTGTTATATTTTAATAGTACGGGCGTTTTTGCATGCTGTGATGCCCATGATGTGTATTTTATTTAATTGATTAACTCTTTTGATTTTTGGGTGAAGGGGGTGATTTGAACTTTTATTTAAATTTTTTTTAGTCATAAGACTGGCAATTGTGTTCATTGATGGCTATATAGCCATCATGGAACACTTCATTTTCAATATAACAATACAGTGCTGCCACCTAGTGGCCTGTATAGGTATATTCCACTAATAGCTGCTGAAGTCTGGTTGAGGCTTCGGGTTATTAGAGCAGATTCCCTGATCTCAGCCGAGCTCCCACTTCTAGACTGCTCAGATGCCGTGTTCATTTGCCCACGTAATCTGAGGAGTGAAATGTATGGCTAATCGCATATATCCACCGTGGTCTCTACTGTTTGAAACAGCAGAAACCCAGCGGCCATGGAGCCCACTGCATGTGCAAGAGGGCACCATGTTTAAAGATGCGACTTTCGCTGTACATATACGGCAGAGGTCATTAAGGAGTTAAAGTATCTATTCTATCATATACATTATGTAGTAGTCTTGCAAATAACTATTATTGAGTACTTAAGGGTATGTTCACACAAGATGGATCTCATTCACATGTTGGGAAAAAAATGCTATTGCAATGCATCAGTATTTCTAAACTAGAAGAGATGTAAATCTTTCAATACATTTTTCTATAGGCCCCACCTTTGGTGTTGGCTTACAAATACTGATGAAAAATGTTGACCAGAATACTGACCCTGTAAAATTGTCCTATGGGTGGTTTTATAGATAGCATTTCTGGGGAAAACACTACATTGTTGGCAGATTTATTTCCTAGCTTTTCTTTTTCTTCAAAAATTATGTGGCCAGATGTTAGCAACAAGTCAATATGGAACTACAAAACATACTACAAGCAATCCTTTTATTTCGGTTTTCTTTTGAATTTCATCGCTTTAGATTGTCTTTTCTGTGGTGTTTTTCTTTCTAAAATGCAGCATGCTCTAAATATGGCATTTTTTCCATGTGTTTTATTATTGGGACAAAAAACAGGGCTGTGGAGTCGGTAAGCCAAAGTTCTAACTCTGACTACTGCATTTTATCACAGTCTGACTCTGGCTCCAACTCCAGCTCAGTACTTTTAACTACTGAAAAGTATATATAGAATATTCACAAATGCTTGGTTGGGGCTCCTTTTGTATGAATTACTGCATCAATGTGGTGTGGCATTGGGCGATCAGCCTGTGGCACTGCTGAGGTGTTATGGAAGCCCAGGTTGTTTTGATAGCGTCCTTCAGCTCGTCTGCATTGTAGGGTCTTGTGTCTCATCTTCTTCTTGACAATACCCCATAGATACCTTAGTTTGCTGGCCAATCAAGCACAGTGATACATTGGTTATTAAACCGGGTATTGGTATGTTTGGCAGTGTTGGCAGGTGCCATTACACCGCCGGACGGCTGCCACGCTGGCACGCTACTATGTGCGGTTGATACTTGTTCCTGCCTGTATTTATACCTGTTCCTGATGAAGCGTGACACTATTGCCACGTAGAAACGCGTCGAACGGGGAATTGGGGGAAGTGAAGGCAGCAAGTGTGGGCAGTGTATATGCAGAGTGAGTGAGTGCTAAACCATAGGCACCTAGGTCCAGCCGGGACCCTACGCATACTACCCACCGGTTGTTGAGTCCTCTATTAGACAAACAGAGGACGTTGGTCACTTCTATATAGTCATCATTAGTGACTGTATAAGTGGCAATATAATGCTGTGTTTACCACACTGACACAGCATGTTTGGGAAGAGGATTATATATGAGTGAACATCTTATATCACTACAAGGGTTTTGGTGGTATTAGCCGACATCCATAAGGCCTCCACCTTCACCTGAATCCTCTCCCCTTTTTCATTACAAACCTGTATTGTCTAATGACTAGAGATGAGCGAGCATGCTCGAGGTATCTCGCCATGCTCGAGGAAATGGCAACTTCCGCATTGTGCATTTTTGGCGCCTATAAACTCAGCCAATCACAAGCCAGGAGACTCTGCTGTACACCCAGCATCACGTGGGGCCCTTACATGTCGATAGCAGGGGTTGGCTGGCCTGATCAGGTGACCCTGGAATATACTAGTGACTGCCCGCGGTGCTCGCTCAGATGCTGTCTGGATGTCGTTAGGGATAGAGCTGCTGCGTTTCAGGGAGAGTGTTAGGGCCTGCATTTAGTTCTTTGTTAGGCAGGAGTGATCTCAAAAGAACCCAACAGCCCTTCTAAGGGCTACAAGACATTTTTTTTTGGTCTCCTGGCTGAGCTGGCTGGCTGGCACTAGTAGTGCAGCTATCACCATATATAACCCTTTTTTTTATTGTTATATCTCAGTGATACAAATCCATTTCACACAGCTGTGTGGAACATTCTGTGTGTCACAGTTCAGCTGTCCACTCTCTCTGATCTCTGTGCGACATTTGTCTGGGTTGCAGTCAAAATAGCCACTGTCAGCAGGGGCTGAATTTGCTGTCTGATGTTTCTGCACGTCACGTTCCAAAAAAACAAAATATAAAAAAATATATATAAAAAAAATATATATAAAAAAATAGTTTTTTTGTTGTTTTATCTAAGTGATACAAATCCATTTCACACAGCTGTGTGGAACCATTC